>JWJA01004644.1:0-17247 GCA_000812885.1 Lanzia echinophila
GTTCTTGAATTGAGTGAGAGTGTTCTTGGATTGGGGAAGACCTTCTACGAGGCCGTTTTCGACGTCTGGTGAATGAAGGGGATTCCTCATAATGGGGGTAGTCTCCGGATTGTGTGCCAATTGACCTTCAGATAAGCGACGACCAGCTTGACCACTCGCATTTTTCACTAATGTACCAGTGGGCATGGACTTCGAAAGATTGCCTGAACTAGGGGTTGGAGGCTCCAATACGCTTGGTACGGGTGAGAGGCTAGAAGTTGCAGTAGAACCGAATCTAACACTTGACACAGCAGCGACAGGTGAACGATGCCGCTTCTGCTGTGGTGATGGCGAATCTCCATGTATCGGCAAACCCATAGCTTCATTGAATACAACATCTTGACTGAAACCTGGAACATCATCGAGATCATGATCGTTGGAAGGCCCAAATGAGATGTTTGCAATTTCAGACATTCGTTTCAAGGCAGGACTGGTTTCCGGTATAGTGGAGCCAACGCCATCGGAAAATACTGACTTCTTTCTGCGATTTGGGGTTAGAGTACCAGTGTCTGGAACTTGATTTGACATTGGTTCCTCTGGGTGAGCGGGAGTATTGTTTCCTGAAGCTGCAACTCCAGTCATCTCATCATCAACATCCTGCGTCGTGCTAGCGCTACGCTCACGCCGAGAATGGTCAGGCAATCTTTGTGACTGAGTTTTGGCTTCCACGTCTGCTTCTGTGTCTGCTGATTGTGGGATAATATTCTCTCCGGTGGTGATGGGCGAACTTGGAACGGCATTGCTCAAATTAGGCACGCCCTGGGAATCTGCTACCATGTCTTGTTGTGTATCTCGAGCATCACTCCCTTCACACTGGGCCAGATATGCTTCTTGTATGCTTCTACGTCGGCCTGTTGATGGAACCTCTACGGCAGTTGGTTCAGGTTCAGATGCAGGTACTTCGGGGGTCGAGATAGAGTGTTCTTCCTCAGAAATTCGTGGAACAGTGCTAAGTTTAGTATTATTGGTACTCGGTCGACGAATGCTTTGCGTAGGTTTGGTTGTAAATTTTGCGGCGGACTTTGCACTGTTGGGTCTGCTACTAGATCTGCTACCAGACTTGTTAAATGAGGTTGAATTTTGCATTTCGATTCGAGCAAGTCTATCGTCTATTTCCCTGTTCCTTTTTTGCTTTCGAATATGCGCAGGCACGGTGGCTAGGATATCCGATTCAGATCCTGAATCCGAAAGCTCACCGTGTGCATTCATTCTCTCTTGTCTCGCTTCTCTCTGTCTTTTCTCTCGCTCCTCTTGTGACTCCTTCATCGATACGTAATTGTCTTTAGGATCGCGAGATGCAGTTGGTTTTCGTAAAACAGAGTCGAAAGATTGTACTCTCGAAGGATTGATGCTAATCGGCGGAATCGGCGCGTCTGTTGTTAACGATCGTAGAAGTGAGTGCCTTGGAAGTCTTCCTTGCCTCACTTCTCCCGTGTCGAGATTTGTCTCGTTGTGTGCGAGTGTTTGGGAAAGTCGAGTGAGCGGTGAAGATGCATCAGGCCTTTGCGAATGTTGCAAATCAGTATCAATTTCTGGTGATGGTCGCGAGGACGTAGGGCTACCTCCACCTATGCGTCTGTCGGATGATGGTTGCGCAAACAATTCTTGACCCGTCATCACTGGGCCGCGATTAGAGAATGGATTGATAACTGGCGCAGGTGTCTCGGGTTCGGGTTCGGAATCATGATCTTCAACAGGTTTCTGGATGGTGGTAGGAGCATGGTCGTCTTGAGATTCGACAGGATTTTCGTCGTTTGTAGATGCTTGTTGGAAATTGAAACCAATATAGCCAGTGTCATTTTCTTGATATGTGGCGGTCGACGGCGTTTGTATGGAATTTGGTAGTTTAGAACGGTCTGGCGTATCATTATATTGTGAATCCGACAGAACTTCTTGCTTATCTGGATCGCCAGTTGGAACTGATGCGTCTGTATCACCTTCTGTTTGATCAGGTTGCGGTCGAAGATATTTGTTGTAAACAGATTCTGAATTCTCTTGAGTGAGCGACAATGCACTTCTTTGACTTGAATCTGCCATGAGGGGCAACAATCGACGGTTTTTGGGAACCTCTTTTCCGAATTGATCACAAAGTACGTTGTTACCGTTAGAAGATCGTCGAATTTCGAGATGACCGTTTATACGTATGGAATTGGAAGGGTTCGAATATGGATTAGTTGTAGTTGTAGAGGCAGTACCGTCATTTTGTTGTACAGATACCGATTGAGCTGCAGATTTCGAAACAATTATTGGATTTTCCTGTTCTTCTTCTTGTTCTTCTTGGGACTCTCTCGCAGCATCTAAAACATGAAGTGCATCTTCAGCTTGACTAACTTGAGTTTCGTGATCTTCGTTCACTTCGATTTCAATTTCTCCTTCTGCAGAATGAAGTTGTCGACTTTGATGGGGATTATAAGTCGCGTAACGAAGGTTCGAATAATTGATCGGACGAATTGTCGCGTTTGGTGGAGGTGGAGAAGCATTAGGTCTTTCTGGGCTACTCTATAAAAATTCCAACCAATAATTGTCAGTTCCAATTTTTAATCCTTGCTGTCGTTCATTGACGGGTAAATGAGTACCGATAAATGATATATGATTAAAAAAAGATGTAGATCTTCAAAAGAAAAGGTACCAGGAACGAACTCAAGTATCAAAGTGCGGGAGGTACTTATGCATATCTATGCATAGCTTGCTTACCGATATAATAGCATTCTGCAATAGGTGACATTGCTGGGTATCGAAGTTTGTTCCTCCTTTGCCATCCAAAGCAGCTTCTTCTGCTTTATGTTTGGATTTATACATGATGATTGTATCATAATTTGTTTCTCTCAATTAATATACAGAAGATGGAAAGTTATAATTAAATAAATGGAAAAGAAAGGAAAACAAAGAAAATAAAATAAAACACAAGAGAGAGATAGAGAGAAAGAAGAAGAATTGATGATGAAGATGTCGACGATGAGTATGGAAAAAGGTAGGAGAATTCTTTTCTGAAGACAATGGATATGGAGGAGGTAAATGGGAAAAAGAAAAGAAAAGTATACGCGACAGTTTATTGACACCAACCCACATGACCTTTGAAAGTACTTACTGGCTATACTCCGGAGGTTCGGAAAGATACTCTGCCGGTAGTAAGGCAGTAGTAGTAGCAGTCACTCATTTTGATGCGGGGTAATCTCACCTTACTCTCGCCTCACTGTCTATCGTCCTTTCTTCTTCTTCTTCATAGTATACATATGTATAGCCTCATCAAAACTCAATATATCTGGCAAGGGAAGATCAAAGCTGGACTTCAAGTATCTTCCCAGTTATATCATTGTCTCCTATATCACAGTCACTGTCACCGAGTATATATACAGATATATATATGTGTATGGTTTCGGATCCCTTCAAGCTTGAAGAAACAGGAAGATTTAATTTGACTTTACTTTACTACTTTCATATATATCATCCCAAGTCTATGGGTCTTTTCCTTACAGTTTGATTAGCTATGTTGCCCCTCTTATTATCTGAGTATAGAAGTAGTTGGATACTAGTTAGGTATATAACAAATGGTCCAAGGGTAGTAGTAATCCTTATAACCATAAACAAAGCCGAATTGTAGTACAATATATGATATTCACCAAGGGGGGTGATATCAGGTATTCAATAACATCATATAGATAGATATACGGTATAATTATTCCACTCTTCACTGCTTGGGGGTCGTATGTTTACTGTTATATCTGGTAAATTCATTCTAAAGTTGTTTTTGTCTGTATGGCAATTTTGCAACATAAAAAGGCTCAACTCTTCCAGTTTTTCCTCCACATCTCTTCAAAAGTCCTTAAACCTCGATCCCTCTTTGAACAATTTAATCAACGATATCATTCACAGTATCCCAAATCATCAATCCCATCATCATGGAGTCCAACTCCGAAGATACCAAGCGGAAACTGGGTATGATATGTAGCACAATTAATCTCTACCAAAAGGAAGATGAACATGGCAGATGTACCTGGACAGAGAAGTATCCCAATGATCTCGACGACCCGGCCGAGAACGAACGCACTGCCGTCTATGCAATTCTAGTTCGCCATAAAAAATGCTTCGGTGACTCTCGCAAAAAGCTCAAGCTAGATAGCATGGTTATTCAAAGTCCCCTGCTTAAGAAAGCCTTGGAGAGTATCCTTAAGGACTATCCTGGCGTCACTCCAAATCTGAAACGACTAATTTTCAACTTCCCCTTCGAGCCTTTCGTCCACAGATGGGATGTATTATTGCAAGCTATCGAAGATGAGGAGCACGATGAAACGAAATCGCATCTCAATCTACTTCGTGACATTCTTGAGGGAGAACTAACAACTAGCATCTCGGAGAAATCGGATTATATCAAGAACAAAGTCGTTACCTTCGAAGGACTCTGGTTAATTTTCCAGCCCGGCTGTATTGTTTACACTGAAGAATGGGATCAGCCTTGCGGTGTTAAGTTGATGTCCACTGATTATTATACCGACCCTGAGCGAGGTAGATATTTCCACCTGAAATCTCGTCGCGTAGACTGGGACGGAGAAAAGTTTGGAACTTCCTCTGTTGGAGCCACAATCATGGAGTTTCGAGGAACTTTACCCATCGAGTCTCTGAGTACCTTCCCTCTAGAATTTCATTCCAACGAAGAGCAAATTACAGCAAAACTTGTGGACCGTGGCAAGCGTTTTGAGAAGTTCCGTGGATACCATTTCAAGTATTACAAATCTTCCGCCATTGGAACAATTCGCAATGGTGTTCAAACGAAGGTCACCGTCGATAGTCGTGTCATTATGTAAGTATCCAATACTGGAATCCTTCCCTCTTAGTCGACACTTACTTATATCTATTTCAGTGACAGATATGCTTATGGCAAATTTAATCCCAACTGGTGTACCACCCTCCATGCCCTGAAGGATGCTCCAGTGGTCAGAGATGATTCTGATAACAATTCTGACGATGTTTCTGATGATTATTCTGATTATGACGGTGGTCAAAGCATCAGCCACTACTTGTCAAATGTCAATGATAATTACGTTCACCATAAGCAAACAAATTCTTCGACCAAAAGCCCTCACAGAGGATTGACGAAGGAACAACTCATTATCTGTTCACCCCTACTCAAAGGATATGCGCTCAAAGAGAAACAATGGCTGGAGTTTTTCATCGATATACCCGTCGATATCACCTGGAATGAGACCGCGTTTGAGAGTCTCGTTCTGCCAGCTTCTCAAAAGGAATTAATCCTCGCCATTACCAGTGCTCACATCGCGCATGCATCCAACTTCGACGACGTCATCGCAGGCAAGGGTCGCGGAACCATCATGCTTCTTTCCGGCGGTCCCGGTATCGGCAAGACATTGACAGCAGAATCCGTCGCGGAAATTATGCGCGTCCCGCTTTACATGCTCTCGGCAGGGGACCTAGGCACGGATTCAGGAGCCGTAGATACGAAGCTCAGCCTTGTTCTCGAAATGGTAACGAATTGGAACGCGGTTCTCCTGCTCGATGAATGCGACGTCTTTCTTGAAGCACGCACCTCGGATTCACTTGAACGCAATAAAATCGTATCCATCTTCCTCCGCATCCTCGAGTATTATCAAGGAATCTTCTTTCTCACCACCAACCGAATCAAGAATATCGATGCGGCATTCCAATCTAGGATTCATCTGAGTATTGAATATCCCGATTTGAATGCTGCGGCGAGGGAGAAGGTTTGGGCCAATTTCTTGAACAGACCAGGAGCTGAAAAACATGATATTGGGCATGAAGCATTGGCAAAGTTGAAAAATGTTAATATTAATGGAAGACAGATTAAGAATGTGTTGAAGGCGGCAAAATTGCTGGCTATGTATAAGAAGCAGGTGTTGAACTTTCAACATGTAGAGGCTGTTTTGAATGCAGAGGGTAGAAAGATCTCGGGCGCAGAAATTCAATGATCTAATTCGTTTGGTGGGTTTGGATACATGGGGTGGGAGAGTCCGGGAGGTTTTTCATGTGAGGATGTTTCTTTTTAGGGCAGGGGGAAGGGGGTTAATTAACATAGAAATCTCACGACGAGAGGATTTACACTCATAATTATTTGTTATCTGCAAAGTACATGAGGAGTAAAATCTCAGAATTCTTTTTCTCTCTATAGATTGATAATAGATAGAGATTACATGAATACAATACACGATGCGATGTTTTCATAAAGCTTTTCCATGAATTTTGCGCTTCATATGATGATCTGATCTTGATCCATGCGATTGCTGGAGGAAGGAACGAATGTTCTGAGAGTTGAGGTGGGTTTATGGATTTTCTCAGGGATGATTTTGGTAAGTTGATATATTTGTAGGGGTTTGGAGGTAAGGTGATATGGGGTTGGGTTCGGAGTTGAACAGATTATGGATGGAGATGGAGATGGATGAAGATGAAGATGAGAGTAGTTTATAATGAAATAGAAAAGATCAGGTTGCGGTCGGGGGAGTTCTGAGTAGTAAGCAGTAAGTAATAAATAGCTAGTGATGGGATATGATTGAATAAAATAGAATCAAATGATTTACTATACATTACCATTTTATAACTTCCGAACTTAATCAGTGTATATCGTTAAAACGAATTATAAGTCAAATTATAATACGACAAAATAAGACAAATCCCAAATCATCATTTTCATTTCAATCTATCTCCTTACATTACACCCCCTTCCTGGACTTATAAATGAGTGTCTTATACTTCAAAATACTAAACACCACTAACACAAATCAATCCAATCCAGTCCCTTCCTTCCTTCCTACAACCCAAGCACTGGACAATTCCGCCATCCGTTACCCATTTACTCCCGAAAGTAAAGCGGGATACAGTGTAGTGAAACCCACTCAAACACTAAAAAAAGGACGGCATTTATCCCCCGCACAAAATCCATCACAGCAAGGACCTAGGAACTGATTCGTGACACTACTCCAGCAGTCGCCTATGAAAGCCATTCATTAGCTTTCTATTCCATCCCATATTTCAGACAAAGGGGAAAACAAAACTTACTATAATTAGGAATGCAAGTGCTAGCGGTAGCGGGACAGCTAACACCGCTAATGGGCGTAGGAGGCCCGACGCTAAGGATTCCGCCGTTGTTGACGATGGAAGCGGCGTTTTGGAAGGTGAAGGTGCAGCTTGAAATGTCGAAGTTGGAGGAGCGGATTAGGGAGATGGAGAGGGGGTTTTCTGTTTGGGGTGTTAGTGGGCTGGGATAGGTGGGTTGTTGAGGGGTGGAAGAGATGGAAAGGAAAGGAAAGGAGGTTTTGAGGGGTGGAAGTTGGAGTTAAAGTTGGTGAAGTAGTTAAGAGATATCTATCTCATGAAAGTGCCTCCACCTCACTTCCACCCAATAGGAGCTCGAGCTCTCGAAGAAGATGAGAAGAGAAAAGAAAATACCCACCAGTAGAATGCACAGCTCCATCAGCAGGAATAGTCAAATTATAACTAGCCGGTCCACCACTAAACGTGATATCAACCTGGAAGAAATCCGTTGGTGCAGCATTGACTGCCGTACATGCTGCCAGGCCCAAAGCCATGATTTTCGAGACTGAGAATTGCATTTTCGGTTTTGTTTTTTGAGTGTAGTTATTGAGTTTGTAATGTTGTGATGTGATATCGATGTGAGTTAACTTGATTTGATGGAGAAGTGAAAAGTAAAATATATTATGCAGCAGAAAACTCCTCCTTTATATCCTCTCCTCATCGCTAGTATATCATGTTACTTACTTCATGTAAGGAGTGTAATCATATCGTATTACCACCACAAACACACCACTCTCCCCGCATCCCGGAAATCCACATACAGGTACGTTACGTTTCCCAACGGTGAGTACAAAAGCATAGAAATTCTCCGAGTGAGTCGCCGACGCCGGCGCTGATGTCATGTTATACATATCTACACCTTATTCAGCACTAGTCGATCTGTACGCTTTCGGCAGTTACGCCACTTGCCGATAAAACGTCGCCAGCCGAATTTTAGGAAATGCAAATCCAATTCTATACAAAATGTTTCGATGTATTGTCTGATTCAGCTCGCTCACTCAGCTTCGAAATAATTCCATGACACGATATCCACGTGCCAAGTGAAGTCATGAGATCAGATGACATGATATGATATCGTTCACGCCAGGGTTTATACATACCTATAGCTGAATGAGTATAATAAAAATCATATGCATTTTGTATGAAGGTTTAAGCCACGCTGCTAGCCGCTTGTTGGTTACATGATCGTTGAATGTATGGCCGAGATTCGGTGTGGTGTGACACAATTGAGTTTTGGATGTTAGAAGTAACACTCGTTTCTACCTCGGCTGTACCATATCTTGTACTCGACTGCCATACCAAAAACGTGAAAGTATACTGTAAAACTCGCGCGAGTGAGTTCATACAAAGATATCAACACGACGAAGTTCTACAGGCTGGCTGGCCGAGTATACATGTATGTGCCAAGCCGCTTAGTACTCGCAGCCTAAGCCTAAGCCTGACATCACATTCAGCCTCAGCCTCAGCCAACGCGTTATTCCGTGAATGTGTACTGTAATCGAGATATATGAGTTATCTGCTGCAGTATGATGTCAGATGTCGGATGTCGAACAGCGGATATAATTCGCCAAGAATGAATACGACATCAAGAAAATTAAACTCGAAACCTTTTTCGAATTGTAGGGCAAATTAAGATCAGTAGATTTCTCAAATTCGTTGAAATGATGGTTCGTACATATATGGTAATAAACCTTTTCCACCGACGACCTATCTCTACCTCACGGCCAAGCTGCTGTTCCCCAGTCCCGTAGAGAGCTATTGAGCGAGAGAAAATCGTCAATAATACTGCGATCCGGGACCATTGCAAGAACAATAGTTGGATGGGGAAACCAGAGACGAAACATCCTTCAGCATATCGTACGAGTTCTTTTCTTTGGTAGAAACATCGCTACTAGGGATGCCGAAGAGTAATTATACAGACTACGGTAACTTGTCGACGATTGCCAAAGAGTCCCTGGCATCATGGGTTTGCGCTCAATAGCAATTGGCTTCTGTGTGGTGGGACCTCAGGAGGGGTCCGGAGAGCATGGCTTTCGTCATAGTATTAGTAATGGTGACGCTGCCGAATCATGCCTGCCACCATTTGGCGTCATTCCACCTCTGACAAATTCATAATTGATGGACTTAAAAAAAGAGCTGCGAAAACTAAAGCTTTCGACGAAGCAGGCTGGTGCTGTCACCTTGGCATTTCCCTTCAGCTTTTTAGGACAATTCGACGCAGGCTCTCCGAGTAATTGTCATGGGGAGCCGGCACAAGATCTCTCAGATAGATTGGAGCGCTTTGGCACACCCTCCTGGATGAACTTCAATGTTGTACAGTTTTAATTTGAGGCATGGATTGTTGAGATGTGTATAAGATTTTGCAATTCTCATAGACTACTACACTCTTTAGTGCTTCCGACGATCCTGAACTCGAGTACGCCAATAATCCTAGTACGAATGAAGTGCCCGATACTTATGGTTCAAGGAGCACAAACCCAGCCAAAACGTATGTACGTGCCCTGTCGAATATGGCCAAAAGGTCTCGTTCTGAGGGATCGCAAGCTAATTCCACGTTTCTCGCAGCCACAGATCCTTCTCCAACTAACCCCGTACGTGCCCTAAAGGTACAACCCGAACAATAATGTCCGGGAGCAGGAATATACATACCAGGGCCACCAGGAAATATCGAATGTATGCGCCCGCATCCGGGGCAACTCACATTTTGGGCAACGAAGATGGAGACGCGTCGGAAGAGGGTAATTTGAGAAAAAAATGCTGATGGGGTCGAATAATCACCGTAATCATGTGCCTTTGTTGAAGAAGCCTTTTTGCTGGGAGGGGCACAGGATGAACTACCAGCTACTAATGGATTGTAAATGCGAGAAAACTCAACACCACACTTCGAGCTGAATACCATCTAGTCAGTTATCATGCCAATTGAACCCAATTGAACCCAGGAATTTTGAATGGAGTGCAGCTACTGAGGATACTGTCTGAACATACCATGTGTTGCTCGAAATAGTGTGGCCATCAGGTACATTGCATACCCTCGATGTCTTGTTTATGTTGTAACAATTTGGACATGTGTTAGGACACCACCCCTCAGAGCGTATTGGGAGTTCCTTGTAAATCATGCCCATACTGACACGCATCCCAGGATGAAACAGCTCTTCCCATGGCTGTCTAAGATCGATAATGCCATTTGTTTTCATGTCCTTCAAAACGTACTGCCCCCTGAGGATTTTATCTAAGCCATGTTTTTCAAATCTTCGTTTCAACCAATCTTGTAGCACCTATCAAGCACTCAGCCAAGCTTCGGAAGTTCTTGGCGACTTGAATGATACTAACATTTGCAGAGAATACCCACTCAAGATATAAGGGCGTCTCTTTTCCGAAAGCATCGACAAAATATACAGGCTGATCCCGATCGACTTGGGCAGGTAGGGAGACAACATGGCTGTGCATCTCAAGGACCATTCGATAGATAGCAAAGTTTGTTTGCCTATGCCAAGTCAAGATTTGCTCATAAGCAGCGCATATAGTGGCTACACTTACACAATGCTTGCTGTCGATTGTAGTAGTAGAGAACCTTGCTCGATACATCTGAAAGCGTTCAGTATAGTGGGTAATATATGTATGGGATAACTTGCATTCCAACTGCACTTGTGGTACCGGTCAGGCATTTCATAATCGTTAGAAACCCTTGGTTCAAAGTGCCCAGAAGGGTCTCATGTCGCTCATTAGCAGCCCGATTGCTCGTACGTGTCGAGTTTCTATATTAAAATTAAACTTGGGCAACCAATTCAAATAGCAAACGATGTTTGTACTAACGCCTGAAGTGTTGCAAGAAGCATATTTATTGAGCCAACATGTCCAGTAATCTGTGCTCTAAATTCTCCTATATCCTCCTTCTCACACAGAGCCCATTGTACCTTCTTGATTGCGCCTTTGAAGACCGAAGGTGAGCCTTGCGCGGTGAAGTGAGGCTGGTACTTTTTCGTTTTCGATAGGAAGTTCTCGATGGTTTTCCAGCACTGTGTTGCAGCTGTCTTCAATCCATCTAATTGTGCAGGGTCATGTTCATCGGGATCGGAACATAGAGTCTCAACTTGGCGCAGGGAGTTCTCGAGGCTTGTAAGTCCAAGCATTAATGACTGATAATGATGAACCGAGCCGGCACTGGACTTCAATGAATCAATCACTTCGTGAATAATTTGAATACCTGCGATGAAATCGCCGACAGAGAATCCAAATCCTACTGACATCTTGGACAAATTGCAGACGATTCAAAGTTGGAAGATACGGTAGAAGAAACGGGGAAGAAGAGGTGTAATAATACAGGCGAAACTTGTTTCACCAAAGTTTACACAGCATGGACAAGACCAAAGCGCTGCCAATACGTATAGAATCGGTCGATAACATGCATTTTGGTGTCGAGCCAGCGATAAGTCACACAACGTCGACAAGAATCAAGCCATGCCAATGCATGGAAGGCACTCGGCTACCCACGTCCTCCATTGTACGTTAAACAGAGGTTATTGGTTCTCCTTACTTGGAACACCAAACCCCTTACGATGCTAACGGGGCAACATACAGCAGGAAAGTTCGTCGCACATGGCAAGGCAGTAGACACCATGACTACATTTTAAGCAGCCATGTGCCAACAAAGCGATTCCAAACCCGCACAAAATCATACCGACACACGAGCATTAAAGACACCCTAACAATTTATATAATGCAGAATTCTCGATAAGAGGTTTTTAAATTCGAAAGTTCGTGTTTGGGATGATGATGTGGTGAACCGCGATACAAAAAACACACCAGGAATTGAGTATGTAGAGAAATCGATCACGTTAGGTAATTCATAACACAATTATCGATTACCTATCATTAGCTTGTGAAAATAATTATCCTCTCTATGGGAAAACGAATAATAACGATATCGACGCGTGAATTTTGAGCATGTATGTACTGTTGTGAGGATAATTTTTGGAAGCTTTGTTTTCACAGGGAAAAGCTCATCAGCACCAGCCACGAACACAGCCACATACCCAGTTCAAATGTCCACCGGCACATTAAAAATCTATCCCAGCTCGTACAAGTTCCGGCGTGCAACACAAGCCATCTCTCGATTATGCCGTCAACCGTTTTGGCCGTCACCGAATTTGCATCTGGACCACGTATTTCTCATGCTGCTATTAGTTGGACCCTTCGAGTACTTCTCCGGGGCGTGGTTGTTTTACAATCATTGGGGCGGTGTATGATATTTCAGGAGATTAATCGACACCCAGAGCTGCTCAAATGGGGACTCAAGAATCAGGCTTAGAAGCCGTCGTAGACTACGCGATTACGCAATGTGGCTTTGCTGGTGAATGTGGCAGTATTCAATCAAACTCCCACTGGCCTTCAATGTTTCTCATAATTTCTTGTGCAATGTAAATGAAGTGGCACATTCACACATTCCGGAAAACATTGCCCGCATACTGTTTTCTGTGTTACACAAACGATTTTGGTTTCTAAGTCTGGGAGTCTCCTGTTTTGTGGTCAATCTTGCCTATCGAGTGTTCGCGTTCATTACCTTAATTATCGCCTCAAGGTAGTTCCCTGGCTCCTTCATCTTACATGTCATGGCATTCATATGCGCTTTTGTCTAATGTTACCATACTTGAATGTTTCAAAGTTTTCGTTATTGCCGCATTCCACGATTACTATCTGCTAGAGGCCATTTTATACATATTGGGCTGTATCATGGATGCGAACTCTAGCCCATGATTGAATGCATTCACTTGCTGGAAGCTTACCGTCGATGTATGAAGCAACGTAAGATCGACTATGGGGATGCTGGGGATTTTTGGTACATATGGAACTACATATGGGACTCTCGAAAGCAACTATTCACGGAGATGAGTAGATTGATTGGTTTCCTTAATACATATGTAGAATACGACCATCCCTCGGTGAAAAGATTGATGCGTACTCAGTCACTTTCCAAGCCCCGCATGCCATTGTAGTGTTGTGTCGCCCAACTCAGCTAATCACGCGGAGAACCACGATTAGACCAATTTTCCTACGGTGCATTAGTAAGGTGAACATCTAAGTCGGAGTATGTGGTATGCTGGGTTTTCTGCTTACCATTGACTTGTCATAGTTGCTATAGATACAACGGCAGTTACGATTTGAGATTACGCAATCGCACACTGACCGAGTGCTAACTGGCAGAACCGAATCCCGTGGGATAGTGGCCGTGCGGTCTGTTCTTAGGTTATGGACCTTGATATGATCCGGCCGGCCAGCGGTCGCAATGAACTTGACGATATCCCCAACTTCGACAGGACAATCTACTGTTGATCTTCCTCGTAGCTTTTGCGATTGTTGCTTGATGGCTAAAAGACACCCTGGAGTTTGTCCTGCAAGAGTGGTTGGATCTGCAACGGCTGGATCTTCGATAGCTGCCACGGTGGGCGACGTAGGTTCCTTGATCATAGTCTTCGGGGGAAAAGTTCCGAATCCCTCAAGGGCAAGTTTGTAGGCCTTCATAGAAACTTCGATTAGCTCAGTCTCGAAATGAATCTTTCACAAGATTAGGACGAATCCACTTACATGAAAGATAAGAGGCTCGTCGATAACGCAGTGATCAAAATCCGGTTGACATCCACAGCCCATTCCAAGTTTCTTAGGTAAGAATGTAGACCAGTCTGTGAATCCGACACTGCGAGTGCGAAGGTTTTTAGCTTTAACGGAAGTCCCTTCAAAGATCTCAAGGATCTCAATGCGGTCTCCGACTGCATATTTCAGTTGTCCTGAATAGCAAGTTGTTCTGTATTTCGCTGCAAGTATCGCACCAACCCTCTGCCCTTCTGCCGTGAAAGGATCTGAGACATTCATCACATTTACAGAAGAAGCATCACTCATCACAGTTGGTGTTGGTGATGCCCAATCATCATCCGACATTGTCATATTGTCGTCATCAATTTTAGGATGATTGTCAGCTAAGACGCGAGCCATTTTGGTATGAAGTGAAAGTTAAAGTTTACAATAAAAGTCGAGGTGGGAATGTGAGAGTACTTAATCGAGCGGCACCGGCAAACGAAAAAACATGCATAGAATGATGGGGAATATTCCATCATTTGTCTGTTTCGAGCTTCACATGAGTAAACGGAGCGGGCACACGCATACAAAATTCAAACGCACACAGTAATGATCGGCCTGCATACGGAGTACATAAAAACAAAGTCTTATTATTGATCGCTCCAGAAATAATGTCATGCAGTGAAAATCCAGCCTACTAGGTAGCTCTCAAGATTTCCAGCGACGCAACCAATAACCAGATATTCTCCCCAGCCCCATACCGATCCAGAACATTATTCAAACGAATAACCTCAGAACCACAGAATCCTTGCCCTTTCTCATATCGTTGTTGTGTAGCCACTTACAGCTAGGGTAGTCGATCATTGTTTATTGGAGCGCAATTTCAACCATTCCTGTGACGCGTTAATGATGCCAAGTTCCTAGAATAGGTCTCTAAGTATCAATCTTACCATAGATTTGTCGTAGTCCTCGTAGATACAACGGCAGTGTTTATGCAAAGACGAACATCCACATGTCGATTGAACACCGACTGGGAACACCGCATCCCAAAGGGCACGACCTTCTTTCTCAGTTCTGATATTCCTTATCTTGATATAATTTGAGTCGGTCACGAGATGACCATATCTCTGGTCTTCTGCATGTATGCTGCCAAGATATTTCACAAAATCCCCAACCTCGGCCGCGCAGCTGATATATTTATTATCAGCTGGCCTTGATTTAATGATGAGAATGCATCCTGGCGTTTGGCCAGCAAGAGTCGCGGGGTCCGACTCCTTGAGATCGTTACAAGTTCCCTTTTCCTTGCAAGCAAGTTTATAATTCTTCAATATGATTTTTCCAAGTCAGCTCTCAAATCGACCATTCACAAAGAAATGAATAAACCCTTACGTAGTAAGTGAGAGGTTCCTCGACATCAATTAAGCAACGACATCTGTTCGGTTCACATGAGCAAGGCATCCCTATCGTAGCAGGAAAAAATGCAGCCCAGTCCATGTATCCAACGGTCCCGAGTCGAAGGTTTCTGGCTTTGACAGTTCGAGGGGCTTCCAGAACAAATTCAACAATCTCAATGCGGTCGCCAACGGTATAATTTAGATTTGGCTGACAGTCAAAATTGCTACTGTGGTTACTCTTCACTGAAAGTATAGCGCCGATTTTCTGCCCTTCCGCTGTGCTAGGGTCCGAGATAGTGGGATCCATTTGCGAAGGAAAATCAGCGATCGTGGTTGTAGGAGTTGGACACCTGGTATCATCCGTAGTCATCGACAGACGGTCAAAACCGAAGTCTTTCTCGGAATTGTAGGCCATTTTTCTTGTTGTAAACGTTTTTGGAAGAAGTTGGATTGAAATTTGCAGTGTTAAAGTCAAGGTGGAAATCAAAGAGTATTTGTGAATTTGGGGGGCTGGAGAGGCTTGTTAGAGCGGCACGAGCAAAAGGAAACATGCATATGCATGACAAGGCGTGGCATTTCTATCGTATTTACTTTGTTTTTCACAAATTAATCCTTTACGGCGGAAATACGCATACGGAAAGAGATGCAGCGATGATTAGGCACACATACATGAGAATGAAGTCCTATTGCATGATAATCGATATTGTAAACGGACTACTGCCTAAAGTTCAAAATTTCAAGATTTCCCATACAGCAAAACAAAACCTTAGAATGCCAACTTCGATCATATTCATCATCAGCCTTTCAGCCAGATTAATCAACCTTGGCACCACAGTACTCTTCACTCTTGTCAAAATCCTCATACTCACAGTAACAGTACCTATCCATACATGCACATGTATTCCTCGTGTTGACGGCTCTGAATGCATTCCACCGCAAGAAGCCCTCCTTCCCCGTGCGAATATTCTTAGCCTTCACTTTTCCCCATCCCCTTCCAGGTGACTCGATGTAAGTCACACAATCTCCAACTTCTGTTTCTAGCACGGGGCCGAAATCGCTGGGGTAGACTGGCATTTGCTTGATTTGTAGAATAGCCCCGGGAGTTTGTCCCGCTGGTGTCATTGGGTCAGCGACTTGGGTCGGGAGATATGGTATGTGAGTGTTGTCGGTAAACGCGGAAGGAGTTGCTAACGTTTGGTTCGAATTGCTGCATGTTGGCTCGTTCGGGAACGCGAGGGGAAATGTGCTAGGTAGTACTGCCTGTGGGTAAGCATCGAGAAATTGAAATTGTTCGAAGCTAGCCATCCAGTTAAAAAAATAATCATCCATACCAGACATTCCATTCTTCTCCTCCGCGTATAAAGGGTTCATAGACTTCCAACTGTCATGAGAGCAGCGCATACAAAAGGCATCGAACGTCTCATACACGCATCGACAAGTCCCTGGCGCACATTCGCATCTTCCATCGTGGGGAATGGGGAGAAGATCTTCCCATTGGATGACGCCTACTATTCCCGTGCGGAGATTCTTCACTTCGACTTGCAATGCATCATGATACTTGACGATGGAGACGTAATCTCCGACTATGCCGATGACCGGTTGGAACTGTTGCGGTTTGAGGGCTCGTTTGACGCTGAGTATGGCGCCTCGTTGCTGGCCACGCAAGGTTGTGGGCTCGTTCACTAAAGAATAACTGGGGGAAAAAAGACAATCTTTCCGTGCTGGATGGATGCCGCTCATGGGGGTGGGAGGGACAGTCACATTTTCCGCCCAAGTGTGAGCTGGACGAAAAGCGGGATTGTACGTGTGGATAGCATTCGGTAGAGTGCTGAATTCTGGTTCCATAACGTTTGGAGAATTCTGGCAGAGTTTCGGTGAGCTTCCTGAGAAAGACATGGTGGTAACTTAATTTTGCTTGTCAAAAATAGAAAATGAAGAAGATTTGGGACCTATGGTGAAATGGTTGGGGAAACGCAACATCTAAGTAGAAAGTCACCATATCGCATTATGATTTCTTTTTCTTCAACCTTCCCACCTTGTCTTTTGGCTAAAAGCTAGAAACCAGATACGAAGGCGACAACATGCATGTACCCGCGCGACCCTTGTCAAAATCGCGAAACTGGGGTGAGCACAAAGCATGTGATTGGGCCAAGAAATGACTTCGATAGATAGCAAAGTTTGT
>JWJA01004645.1:0-18281 GCA_000812885.1 Lanzia echinophila
CTGGAATACCAAACAAGATGTCCAACAAAATTATTATTATTAGAAGTTGTTGTTTCGTTTGTTCTATCTTAGAAGCCAACTACCTACCTACCATGTACCTAGGTAGGTACTCATTATAAAAACTGCCTGAGGCCGTAGTGCCTAGGCCAGTATCACGGCACCTGACCACATGATATTCCCGATAATTATATTCCAAGCAGGCTTTTTTTGTGAGCTAGCTGAGCGATTAGAGTTAACATGCACCTGCCGACTTAGCATATCTCAAACCTCTCTAATTCGGCGTCTCCAACTAAATCTTCCAAGTATTTCCCTAGTCTTGTTCCACGTTCCATCTCATGATATACGCTTCCAACGCGTTCATAACACGACTTTCCTGTTTCGCACTTACGGAGTATCCATGCCTGAAACTCCATTTTCTTCCAAATTGTCACGTGGACATTAAGCAACACCAGTCTGTTTGTGCCTTGTTGCAATCCCTCAAGGAGGGCCAAGTGGGGAGTTCTGCCTTCGGGGTAGCAGAGCCGGCCCCCCTTGGGCCATGCTATGATGTATTCATATAGGCAGATTATGTGATCTGATGGCTTTACTGGGTCTACCACAAAGAAAGCTTCGGGGGGGAAGGCAATAGAAGAAAAACACAGCAACGGTTGTTGTGCTTGCTTTGCCTCATGAAAGGTCAGTTCCTGGGAATTCTGCAAATTCTCGATGAATCCTATATCTTCAAGGTGAAAGATTGTGCCTACGTTCATTCCCCAAAGTATATATGGAGAACATAACGTTGGAATTTTCCATTTGATTGGACCCGTCCATCCTGCCCATGACCAGGATAGAAAATTTGGTTTGCGAGAACTTGCATTATCACCGCCGCTGCAATGATCGTGGTGCCAACAAAGTCCTGTCGTGTTTAGTCGATCACTTAGTAGCCTCATACCGGAAGGAGCAGGATATTTTGGGTGCGGCTCGCTCTCATAAAATGGAATTCCTTGCACTATTGCGATCCGCCAAGGACTCTCATCGTTGTAAGTTAGCCCACAACCACCTTCCCCCCAGTCGTGATGATTTTCATCGTGGAAAGGCGCAGACAGTTCTCCGTCAAAGTCCTGTAGAATAGCCGAGAAAGCTTTGATG
Organism: Lanzia echinophila; assembly: GCA_000812885.1. Lineage (NCBI taxonomy): Eukaryota > Fungi > Ascomycota > Leotiomycetes > Helotiales > Rutstroemiaceae > Lanzia > Lanzia echinophila. The sequence continues at coordinate 1,129 of JWJA01004645.1, forward strand.
GTGTCATTTTGGTACTTGAGCGTTTTTCGCGAGTATTTAGCGATGGAATACGTCAACCAGGACATCATGTCGCCTCCAAAATACTTTGCGAAATAACGTATTCGAGGTCCATTTGCGATGCCCTGATTTGACCACCATCCATCATTGGCATCCACTGGCTCCGAAACCTCAGTGTACTGGATCGAATCTGACCCTGTATCAACGCATTCAAAGTAAATCCCGTATCCGTGGAAAACGATCACCCGGCGTGAAACATAGCTCTCCTGGTAGGTCCAGCCGCGCGTGTTCCAAACTGAGTCCCCAATGTATTTGAGGGTTCTGTGAAGTCCAGTATTTGGATCCCACATATCTTCGTCTCCATCGGAGTCTTCTTGGTCCTGTCCATTGCGGGTATATTTTGTGATCATCTCCGAGGACGAGCAAACAGCCGCCAACCCCGAGTTTGCATCACCACCGACAGCTGCCACTAGTGTAACTTCGGCACTATTGTAGACCTGGTACATCTGCTGAATCTGTCGCGCCTGTATCTCTTTGTCGATCTGTTCGACACAGTACTGATCAACCCACAAATACTGTAAGCCCAGATACAATGCTGCCTTGATGGCGTCTTCGATTACAAGGGAGACTTGGCTTGCAAGCCTCGGCCCATCGGGTCCATCCTCGGGAAGGGCGGCCTCTGAGCCGCCCCAGACATAACTCAGAGCTGCATATTTAGTAGACGATGGCTTGCTGACAATATACCGGGTTATACAATCAATGAGCTTTAACTCAATATAGGACTCTCCGAGGGTTCGGCATACATTATGCTTTTCGCAGCATTCCAAAAGTAGCGATCTGGCCTTTTCAAGGCAAGGAAAAGGCTCCATTGAAGATGGATTTTCAAAGCCAGGAACATGCTCCGTTGAAGATGGATTTTCAAAGCTAGTAACATGCTCTGTTGAAGATGGATATGACGGGATCTTTTTGAGGGCTACCAAGGGATGATGTTTGCGATGGAACCATAATCTGATTTTTTCAAGGACTGCTAAGGGTTTCCGGAACCGTGGGTATTCGTCGCTCATGATAAGTACGAGTACAAAACTATAAATCTCAACGGCCAAAGAAAAAACCGCGCACTATATCCTCGTGCCGTTTACAAACCCCCAGCTTGACACGTAAGTTTTGCAATTTAGGTATCAACTTGGACCAGGGTCTCATTGGTCTTGCCCATTTGTTTGCGAACACCGTTAGCCAATCAATCGCACTACACCACCATGTAGCTCGAAATAAATACTTCACAGCGGGGCGGTATTGTCAAACAAACATGAGACTAATGTGGGATGGGTGTATTTTGAAGATTGTGGCAAGATATGGTTGAGCGAGGGGCCGCGGGGCTGCCGGTATAATTTTGTCTTTCTAGTCTTCGCTGTGGTCTTGATTCTATCTCAACTATTATGATATTAGTATACTTACTATAGTAGCTACATTGTAAAATGTTGGGTATTTGTATATACTAGACGGCGATTTACTATTAAGCACGTTTTATCCGAAGTTATATGAGATTTACCTAGTATTCCATTATTTACTTATAAGAAGTTCGTGGGCGGAGGGGAAGGAGATGATATTTGTTATTGAATAACATATCCATTGGATACAGTTAAAATTAAATGAATTGATGATTTGATAAACAATCTTATTAGCAAATATATTGCTCTTCTACGCACCGGACTTTCCTCTTATAATAAATCCCAAGATTACTTGGCCATGTGCTGTTGTAATAGGGGCAATAATATCCATAATATCACTCCCACAAACGAATGCCAACAGTCTCCCCTCTTAAATTACTTCAGCAAAGCCTTTCTCACCGAAGATTTGTCGCCATTTCGAAATCAAAAGATACGAAATCTATGTCCTCTTTCCCTACCGAGATATTCTTCGCAGACGAGCTCCTCTCCATTTCGAACATCCATGGGCGGCTCGGGGTGTTTTCTTAAACCATATGGGTCAAAATAAGTAGCAGTTGCCAACCCACACCGTTCATAGGCTCCCGGATGCTTCGATGATAAGGTTAGAACAAGATATACATAATGATACCTATAACTACCATTTTCCCAATCTTCCGAAAAGTCAATCTCGGCATAGTAATAAAGGAAGAGGATATACAAGTCCTCTGGAATACCAAACAAGATGTCGAATTTCATTTCTAGGATGATCTCATTCAGATGGCCTTTCCCGGAATGGATTGAGATACGATTGAGCGCCCCTTCAACTAAAATATAACCGCCCTTAATATGACTGAAGATATCGTCGCCGGTAGGAATAATATGTGCATCAACGATTTTCGACGGAGAACTCCAATACGCCAATTTATTCGGCTTTCCTCTACTTTCAACTTGCACCGCACTATCTACTGATGCCCAAGACCATGTTGGTGCCCTGTAGTTTGGTCGAGGGCGCAGTTCCCCTGTGCAATGCCACGCGAGCTGAAATATTGTACTGTCATTTTTCCAGATGCCAGCAAGGTATGTATCACCTAGGATTTTTCTAAGGGATTTGGCGACACCCGATAATGCGGGCAGTCTATCGGACTCAAAAGTTATTTTCCTTTTTAAGTAGTTCTCCAATACGTTATCCCATATCCTGAATTGTAGCTGATTCTATTCCGACGGTTCTGCTTGCGAACTTGCAGCTTGTATCAAATTCGATAATTGTATTTTGCCGTTATAGTGCAAAGTATCGGGCAACCCATCGGGAAAAGTTTCGCAAGCGCACAGCTCCTTGCATTCCCAAGAAAGTTGGTTATGCCCAAAGTGAATGATTCGAGGTGATAAGAGCCTTTCTTGCAAAACCCACGCCCGCTAGCCAATGGATTAGCAATGATTAATGGAGAGCCTTATTGTGTGGATGACTTACTTGCTGCAATGGAGCATCTTCTACCTCCCTGTCAAAAAGGTGTTCATCGATAATTTCGTAGTTGGTTTCTGTATTTTGGCCACATCGCAGTTTGAGCTCAGCTCTGAGACCAAACAAGGAGGTCTAGGTCGGAACAAACCCTCACTTCTATTCCTAGAAGCACTTGCTGATAGATTACACAGTGCATTCTTGTATACTTTATCCATAAGAGATGACTCTTTTGCCCAATCATCTCCATCGTCTTGGATAATACACAAGCTATCAATCCACAAATACCAAACATCAAGCATTCGGGCAGTTAACATAGCATCGTGGAATGTCTTCGGTAGACTTGGCACTTTGATTAGAAAATCTTTCAAATTTTCTCAAAGGGTTCTAATCAGAGTTCCCTGGCCCCGGCAATGACTAAGAGTTATGTAGTCACCATCTGGTTTTGCTTCAGCTGTCTGTATTAGTTTAATCGTGACTTCCCCTGACAGCTCATTGCCGAGTTCCATAAGTCATTTCGGATACCAACAATTGTCATCTTCATCTTTCTCGGGGCATGAGGCATGCTGTTCTCGATATGTCTTAAGACATTCAGCGACAAGAGCCCAAGAAGAACTTGAATTTGTCAAGTTATCCACATCCCGGATTTTACTTGTTGAATCTGAATTTAGTTGTGTTCAGCAATAAATATAGAGGCAGTGTCTATAAGGAATTTAGGATATTTCCATACCGTCCTCTCTCACTAGATAACTCAGCCCAGAACTGAGAATAGGCGAGTTCGATAACAATTCTGGTTTTAGGCATGGCTCGATTCTTATTCGGAAAAAGGCCTTGTCGGGTTTAGGGTGTCTATCTGATGGGAAAACAACTTCCCATAAAAAGAGCCTCTCGACACCTCTGTAGATCATCCTCGACTCATCAAGAATCAAAGATGACAGGACGTGAGCAGGAAAAGTGTCGTGCAAGAAAGCACAAATATAGCACCCTTGATCGATAGCACTTCGCCAGGCCTCGTAACAGATATGATGATACCATGTGTACTTTGCGTCGTATTCTTTGTGTGCTCTGACTATATACCTCTCCCCCCATGCATCTCCCTCGTAGATCAAGGGTCCTAAGAAACATGATTGGCATAGATCGCAAAGGGATATAGTTGTAGATGCTTCTTGAATGATAGTTGCGGTTCTATTAGGCGATGGGGGTAACTTGATGATGTCACCATTTGGGGCTCTAAGCATTCTCGTTGTTGTTTCGGCAGACATCTCAACATTTGATTTTTTCCTCAACCGCTTCCAAAAACATGGTTTTAAGCGCTTGAATTTTTCCCTCCTGACTGAATGGTTCCAATCCCACAAGTTTCAATGATAGTTATTTATTAAACTTTTGTACAGTACTCTAGGATCCTAAAGAGCTCGCAAAGAGATAGTTTTAATAAAAATCGTGACATTCAATACAAACGACATGTCCTACCATGATTGGCTGATCTATTCTATTGGTCTCTCTTGGTTCAAAATTGATTTGCCGTCAAATTTCTCCTCCATGCGGGGTCCTGCATATTATAAATAGGATCGAACCTATAGAAGTATGTAGCATCGCCCCAAAAAATGGCAAAATTGCTCCGCACCCCTGATTTTGGAAGCTATCAACATTAGAGTGCCAGCTGAGAATCATGTTACAAGGTGAAAAGACTGCACGAGGCCCAAAAATGTGAAAAGAAATTGTTCAAATCGGAAGGACTACAGGTAAATAAAGTGGTATGATATCACGAACTTCAGGGAGGAAGGGCGCACTTCAGAATGTAAGAAAGTATGTAAAGTCTTTTATAGCCATGGAGAAGATGGAATAGAGGAATAACTGGATTAAATGCCCTTTGACCACAAATTTAATATTGCTGTGACTTACATTTCACTACGAACTATCTTTGGGGATACCTTTAGTTTTTGGGGGATAGGAGTACCAAGAAGGAGAGGCAGAGTGGGTGGGAGTTTGGGAAATGGGAACTGAATAAGCATGTCATCGCGCAGTGTCTGTAAAGCAGCAAGAGCCAAAGCTCGTTGAATTTCTGCGGCCTGAGGATAAGTGGTTAGAACTAAGCGAGTGGAATGGCCGCGTAAAACAGCGGCAGGAAACCGCTGAAAACAGAGTGTAAATCGCTAACATCAAAGATTGCCTATCCCTACTTCTAGCACATTCGTTACTGTACTTTTATTTGAACTTGTATTTGAACGCTGCCTCTTGTTGCTTGCTATGACCGCCCAAGCAACTGTATCAATCTGTCAAAATATCAATCCATATCATCACAGTCGCTCAACCCTTAGACAAACGAACGTCAGCACGAGAACAACCCAATTGTCTAGGGATTTTCATCGTACCATGTTTAGATATCCTCGTTCGGCTTACTGTTTAGATCTTTGTTCAAGCCCCGAACTTGGGTTATCCCACTTGCTCTTCTCCAATATCTCTGCAACAGTCATCCTACTGTGAGAAGTCTCACACGCCCAGCGTTGTAATTGGATCTTGTTCTCCTGCTTGCGCATATCTGTTGTCCATTCATGTCTGCCAGTCTTGTCCGACCAATTGTCGTAATTTTGAGAGCTGCCATAATAAGGCATACAAGTATTGTCTCCGCTTTTCCTCCACGATAAGTATATGGAACCTCGAAGGCTCAGATTTGAAGGACTGCTGGTAATGCCGTCTGTCTGTTCGGCACTGGTGTTCGTCGAGATCTTGATAGCTGATGCGCTTGCCTGATTGGGCCCGGATATGGCATCTTGCCTGAAATTTGGCGTTTCGTTTGTGGTTATCGGCACCGACTCCTTCACTGCAGCAGTGGCCGTTTGAGGTAACGCGTGCTTTTGATCTAGCATTGCTATGCTATATATTTATACATTAGCATCTCTACATTCGTCGGAAAGACAGATAACAAACAAACCCTTACAAATATTATGTGTTTTCTATTCTTGCTTGAACAAGCACAATATTTTTAAGCCTTTTGAGAGCCAGTCGAAACTGTGGAACGAATACAGCTTCTTATAGTGTGCGGCCTGAACGTCAAGATAGCAAGGTGCAAAAGAGCTCCAGCTGGTTGGAACGACATAGCTTAGATCATAAGAAGACTGGCCGGAAAGCAATCAAGCAGTATAAATCATTCCACTGTTTTGAGCAAATTTAACGTTATAACTCTATTGGGCATAAAACTGACTGTCCTACAAGTTTGAAGTCATTTGGATATTTGAAAATCGACTTCCGGTCTGCAAAAGTTAAGGCGAGCATCCTGCATTGCTGTCTGGGGCATGAAGCCAATCAGTCATGAGTGCTCTGTCCCTATGCTTATTCTGCTCCTGGCGGAAGTAAGTATATCGTGGTCAGGCATCAATAGAGATTCAATATTAGAATATTCCGGAAAGCTGCAGCTCTAAATGATGCTGCGTTTCATATAACAGGTCGGAATTCCTAAGTCAAATTCCGGGGATACAAGAGCGTTGAGAGGTTACCTTGGCGCAGGGTCAGGTTCTCAGTCCCCGGTGTTTGTATGCTTTAAAGACGACAGGTTCAGATCATCCGGAGTTTTGTATGGATCCGACCTTCAATGACTGGCGATCATTCTTGTAATCGGTACTTCCGATGCGAAGAATATGTTGAGTTCTCTTTAAATGCTGACAAATGTGCAGTTACCGATGGCGCCATGAAAGGCATGGCCAGTCAAGGTTAAATGTTGCAACATTTATTTACGATGGTTGATCATCACTTGTCCCTAAACTAGTGAATACCTTGAACCAATTAGTTGAAGTCTGCGGCTCGACTGCGGCGAATCGATATAGCTATTTTGCAACACTAACCATGGCCGAATACTAGCCTTCGCTGTTGGGTACGTCTCCTATACCACGGCGCATTGAAGGGCTGGAAACATTCGACAACAAGGTGTGCATGATATCTGCACCAACCTTATTGTTTCGGTTATTTTGCTTGTAAGCAGAAGGCCCCTGGAGCTTGCGCCTCGAAAGCGAATCAGTTCTTGAAGCTATATTGGGCTGCATGGCCGCTCTATGATTCACAATTACGAAAAGATTATCCAGACCTTGGTATCTTCACGTCTAGTGAAACATCAGGGATCGCTGAGGCGTGGTCTCCTGGTCACACTGAACTGTGTTGTTGTGATACGTAGTTGATATTACGATCCTTCACTTGCAGAATCTGATTACATCACCAACGAGTGGCTTTTCGCAACAGAAATTTGGGATTACCCACTGATCTCTGAGCTCCGCTTTTCCATTATCTTTCTCTGTGCAACCACATTCATGTACTTCACGATAACATGCTACTTTATCGACAAAAGTACTGGATGGGGAAGAGCGTATTTGCATGGAAATGCAGTCTATTTCGTGCTATGCTGCTAGCTGCAATGTTGTAACACCAAGCTCAGTATCTCGCGATCATGTGCACTCTATGCAAGGCAAGACTGAGCGTTGGGCCGGATCGGTACCCGATCTTCTATGAAGAGCAGTGCAGGATTCAGCGAGGGAGACTTTTGGGGGCGATCTTATATAAGTGATTGGATGGAACCGCAATCCAGCTCAATTGCATGGAAACTATAATAAAGCTCTAATGAGATGCAGGGTTGAAAAATGCTCACTTCTCTGTCTATCGTACTACCTTGAATAGTAAATTGGTAATGTCCAAGAAGACTTCTTGAGATTATCACCACCAAATACAGACCAAGTCAGCAATAGTAAGAACCGTATAGTATAATACCAGGGATAAGAAGTATTATACCTTCTCTTACAGAAAATTCAATTCTCGATCTTTGATTGGTCCAAGGCTTTGATGTCAAACTTCACAAACTTGGTGAATGAGCTTGACGACGGTCTGCTGTAAATTGGCGATGGATCTCATCATACCGCCGGTACTGATGAATTAATATGGAGTTTGATCTCATTCAATGTTAAAAGCAACACGCAACCGACCCATACAAATTCTAGAAAGTAATAATAGTGAAAAATTGTTCTAACATGAGATGGTACTTCAACCAATAAAGTACACGGTGGATAAATATCGATCGACCCTATGACAACAGAGATGTCAGTGGAATAAGCTTATTCCGGGGTTACGTACAGCACAGCCTTGTACTCGTCTCTAAATACAGGCTACCTACCTAGTACCTAGGTACCTAGCTAACACCAACCAACTCAACCTCAACATAGTACCTACCTACTGTGTGTAAATAAATTATTTACATCTACAGATTGTTGGAAGTAACAAAATCACGAAACTTTCATGTCATCCTTTTATTATTTCTCTTCAGTGTGATGAAATAGAAATATCAATATCCTACTTGGTTAAAATAAATTTACAAGGGAGAAAAATAACACCACAAATCTCCTCACAATAACTACAATAAACCTAATCACGCCCTTACCTCATCATATGATTCATTCATTCCACAAAGGAAGAACATAACAAGGCTTAGGATTTCAACCTATTTGTCCTCGATTCATCCGATTTATAGAAGGACATTAATGGCTCCGGATTTGAACTCACTTCCTCCTTCACGATCCCTATCAGTTTCGCCAGCTATGCCCCGCACACTTTCAGGTTCCGGGGAAAACCCTGCTGCCATCGCTTTGCGTGGTCAAAGTCCTTCACCATCCCCACGTTCCGCATCAACCTCACTCCAAGCTGCGGCTGCTGTCAACGCAGGACTTCAACAAGAAGATTCAAGACGTAGGTTCATCCATCCAAGCAAATCGCCTGATGTGTATATTGATGTGAAGGGAAAATACAGGCTCATCTGCAAGTTCCGTATCTCGAAATCGACAAACCTCTCATACAGGCAGGAGACGATCAACCGTCCTGATGAATTTACAAATGAATGATCCGAGCCTACCACCCCCAGGAGAAATTGTTAGCGACCAGGCTCATCGTACGACCAGTCCACACTCCCTCTCTGGTTCGCCGATTATTGCAAGTGGTGATCCTCACCATTTTCGCACTCCTAGCCTTGGAGAAATACACCAGGAGCTGGAGCAAGAACAAGAAGCTCAAGTAGTAAGTTACTACAACCTCAAATCGTATAGGAAGATAGCTCTGCGACTGCGACTAATTCCAATGTTGTGTAGAACCGCCTTCTTCAAATGATACGGACTCAGCAACAACAGCTCCAGCAGTTACAAGCCGCCGGCGGACAGCCACAGGGTAATCCTAATGCCATCGATGAATCTACACCCACATCTGAGCGATCGCTTTCATTTTCCGCACCTAATATACCGCCGAACGTAACTTCAGCCGTCTCGATTCCACGATCGCCCTCCACAGCAGTGCATTCCCGTACGTCTTTCGATATTGCACGAGCCGATCTACATCGACGATCAAGAACACCTAGTCGGACTGCATCACCAAGGCTAAGATCTACATCTATAAGCAATGAAGGGGGCGAAACATGGAGCTTGGGTGGTCGTGATGAGAGTGCATATTACCAGGCGGAAACTCAAACTCTAGTCAGAGAAAACCAGATGCTTCGCCAGAGAATTAGGGAATTAGGTACGTGGCGGGATCAAGTTACTCTGTATCATTATTGAATACTGACAATTCATCTATAGAACGCCAAGTCAATGATTCGCACGCGAATTCCTCCATAACTCACGAGCCTGCCACCTCTTCTCATTTATCCACCTCTGTCTCCGAAACTGCATCTCCTATCGCCAGAGGATCTGATACGCAGGCGGAGGATGCTAAAGTCGATTAAATAGTGGGATACCCATTGAGCGCGAATTTGGCCAAAGCGGTTTCCAAGTCAAGGAGTCATGGCAGGCAAACTTTTGACATTAAAGGCGGATTTTTGGCGCTACGGTGGAAATCATGAAATCAAATTGGACAGCAAGGAAGCTGTATGTTTACCTGAGCAAAGATATTTTATCAAAAGAGACCCGCTCCTAGAATTGACGAGAACTTCTATTCTAATGCACTCCTTTCAAAAGTCACAATATACTTTCAGCCTTGCGACGCCTTGTTCAAATCCCTGCTAATGCATGCAAGCTCCCCGCACTCAACAGCCTCGTGATATTGCGTCACCCCCTTACGTGATTTAACAAAAATCAAACAATTAGATTTTTGGGGTGGTACATTTTTTTGCAACATGTTTTCTATTGCACAGAGACAATTGACGACGAAACTGACCCAACGACATTTTACAACCACAGCTGCTAAACATGCTGATTTCACTCATGCTGTACTTATCCTTCCTCATTATCACCGATTATGTGCACGAGTCGAGAGCTAATACACCAAGGTCATCGGTGGAGGTGCTGTAGGTCTCGCGATTGCAAGACGGTTGGCGACTAGAGATGGAGCGAGTACATTACTTCTCGAACGAAATAGTGCAGTGGGGATGGAAACAAGCTCGAGAAATTCCGAAGTCCGTTAATTACCCCTCAAAATTTGATACTCCCTAGCTACAACCCCCTGATAAGCTCACATCTTAGTATAGGTTATCCACGCTGGATTATACTATGGAGCCGACTCACTGAAAACGAGGCTATGTATCCGCGGCCGGCAAATGCTTTATGCATTATGTTCGAAATATGATTTACCGCACAAAAACATGGGCAAATGGATTGTAGCGCAAACAGATCAACAATGGGAAGAACTTGTCAAAGTCCACAAGTTTACAAGCACTCTTGAAAACACTCCTACGCATTTCGTATCGCTCGAACAAGCTGCGAAAGAAGAGCCCTTTGTGCAAGCTAAGACCGGAATCCTCGCTAGTCCTACAACTGGTATCGTTGATAGTCACTCCTATATGCAATTTTTGCATGGCGATTTCGCGGACAAGGGAGGCGACACGGCACTCAATAGTAACGTGACGGCAATTACTCCTCTGGGCGACAAAGGAAGCTCTGGTTGGGAAATCGTTGTGAAAGACAAAGCCAGTGGTGACGAAAGTACATTTACAGCCGAAACGATCATCAACTCGGCCGGATTAGGTGCATGCGATATCAACAACATGATTTTACCGAAGGAGAGACACATGAAGCAATATTACGCCAAAGGAAATTACTTTTCGTACACGCCGCGAGAGCCAAGCACAAAACACCTAATTTACCCGGCGCCAGAACCCGGTTTAGGAGGTCTAGGTACTCATCTCACGCTCGATATCGGAGGACGGATTCGTTTCGGTCCAGATATTGAATGGGTGGATGATCCTCATGATTTAAGTGTTAACAGTGCGCGTCTTCCTGAGGCAATCGAGCAGATTAAGAGGTTTTTGCCGGGAGTAAAGGTTGATGGGATTCAGCCGGATTACGCAGGGATTAGACCGAAATTGGGTAAGATGTCGGCTGTGGGAAGTGGGAAGGGATTTCAAGATTTTGTGATTAGGAGGGAGCACGGGTACCATGGGTGGGTGAATTTGTTGGGCATTGAAAGTCCTGGGTTGACGAGCAGTTTGGCGATTGCGGAGGAGGTGGAGGGATTGCTTCATAGGTGAGGGCCAGGAGAATCAGCGTGGTGATGATTGTGCGTGTAAGAGTATGAGGAGGGTGGATGTGATTTAACGCAAGATATTCGTCCATCCTTCATGGTCCGAATCAACTTCTATCCCTTTTCCCATTTGCAAGATTCGCAGGATCAATGATTGGGCGCTCATCGCCCATAAAATGAGTAGCCACTTCAAAGCTTCAATATACTTTGCCTTACCAGCATAATGCCATTCGCAAAGTCCAAAATAACCCGTAGCTCTCATGATTCTACAGCATGTGAATGTTGTAGACTGAATTACTCGATTATATATTTATTTATATGAACAAGCAGGTTGAAAAGGCTAACATGGAGTAAGACTTAAAGAGAGAGGAGAGGTGCTGGCGAGCTTCATCTGTTCCAGCTATAGCCCGAGTCCAACACGTCGACCAAGCTGGCTAAGCTAAGTCAGCTACGTCTGTCAAAACCAGTCACGGCATCGCAGTTCCAACCTTTCGTTAGTAAACTCAGAGAGACACATCACAATTCACCACCTCACTCACACCAGACCGCATTAGAAACTCATCACCAGCAAAAAAAAAGACAAGGCTCGCCTTTCTTTCCCACTATAACACTAAATCACACACCTTCCTACCCCCCCACAAATCCAAAAGCACAACCATCGCAACCATCATCATTATCACATGAAGAAAAAATATTCTCTCTCCCTTTTTTCCATTAATCTTATCTAGGGTATCTTAGAAGTACAAATGTAATATGATAGTAATTGCGTTTTCATTTCCATTCCATTCCCAACATTCATTTCTTTCCATTCCCGTTTCTCTTCCGACGAGATCTGGCCTTTTCTTTTTTTTTACCAATAACACGAGCTTTGAATTTTGTTGAGTGAAGGGCGAACGAGAAGAAGAGAAGTAAAGTGAAATTTCGTGCGTGTGTGTATGCCTTGAAGATAGCGCGAGCGAGAGCAAGGAGGGGGGGAATATTACATGGTTGGTGCCAGAGTGATTGAAAGAAGAGAATGATAGGTAGATGGGTGGTCGTAGGTATGGCATGATATAGCTCGTTGAATCTGTTTTCGTATTATGGCGTCTGGTCGTTTCTTCTTTCATGCTTGCTTATGCTTTTGCTTCTTCCTCTGCTGCTGTGGCTGTTGGTTCTTCGATCGGAACATCTTCTGTCGATTTCGATTCTGCATCTGGTTCTGGATTTGTTTCTGGTACTGGTTCTGGCTCTTTTTCTTCTTCTTCTGCAGCGGGGGCAGGGGTTTCCTCTTTCGAAACAGTCGGTGATACTTCTTCGGTGGTTTCTTCTGTAGGAGGCGTTTCGGGGTTTAGAAATGTAGACGGAGAGTCTGGTTCTTCGATTTCGTTTGTCGACGGCTCTTCCTCGGAGGCTTCATTGACTGTCATCTCTGTCTTTGCCTCTTCATTCTTCTCGATAGACTCAGGCTCCGATGCCGCCTCAATGTCCGTTTCAGCATTTTCCGCTTCCTCTTTTTCCCGAACTTCGGCTTTGTCTCCCACTGAGTCGCCCGACATGCTGTCCCATGAGCCTGTTGATTCCGCTTTAGAACCATCATGAATGACCGAGTCTGAATCTTCCTGGTGCTCTTCGAGAGATGCCGAGTTTGGTTCTGGCTCTTCCTCATTACTCGGTTCCATATCATGATTTTCATCCACCTCGAGAGTTTCCACAATCACAGGCACTTCCGTCCCGGCCTCGCTTGCAGTGTCTCCCACTTCCTCCGACTCCTCATTTTCCTCCGTAATCTTCAAGGGCGGCAACTTTGACGTAACAACTGAGTCCTCCTCACCCTCTTCTTGCACTGTCGTAATCGATGACCCTAAAGACGGACTCTGTCTAATATGCCTCCTTGTATTATTTCTCCCCAAACCCAGAAAATCCTCTTCAGCACCCAGTCCCTTCCCTTCCCCTCCCTTCATAATCGACGTCACCAGCGGGATCTTCTCCTCCACCACACTCTCAAGCCCTTCCGCCTCAGGCGGCAACTTATAGTTCTCCGGTGGCAGAAGCTCATGCATATCGCACACCGTCTTAAATAAAACATATAACCCCGTTTGTCCCTCAACCTGCCAAAACACACCTCGATGCTGGAACCACGCGTGCGCAAATATCCTATGTAAGCGTCTAAATATGTTAACCAAATGCTTGACACCCGCACCCCTATCATCCAACGCATCGCCGGCGCCAAGACTCAATCTACTTGGGAAGATCTTCTGGCTCGTCACGATATTGGTAGCCCAATCGAGCGTATGGCAGCAGTAATCTATGGCGCAGCAGGATTTTGGAGATTCGTGAACGGCGCATAGGAATTGCCATTCCGAGGCGCGCATTTCGGGACAGGTGTTTGCGGAACAGGGAGGGTCGTCGAAGAGGAACCCGATTATAAGGTCGTTGCATTTGTTAATGAGGAAGCGGCAGAGCTCGTAGAGCCAAAGGGCTTGGTCGAGGCCTGAAGGGGGCGTCGCTATGAGGATGGCGGATGAGCGGCTTATAGGGGTGGTGTGGTCGGCACCTGGAGGCTTGGTATGATGGTGATGGAGAGCTTTGAGATGTTCTTGTAATTGGAATGCCGAATCGAGCTATTTTGATTTTAATTAGCAAACGAGAAGATGAATGCGACTGGGGTGGGTGAGAGTTTAGGGGACACATACTTCACTCAAAGGTATTAAAGGTGGCCCAGCTGCCATATCTGCAGACTTTGTTCCGGGATGTATTCTTCGACTCGCATTGGTTTCTATAACACTTTGCTCGACCATGTGTTCTTGATTTGAAGAAGCGCCTCCTAGCGATGGAGATTTCGGTCCAATCTGAATTTCTGTAGGAGGCGGCGGACTTGGTAGCCGTGGGGAACTTGGAGGTAGAGACATCATAATCGAGCTCTCTTATGAGATTAGGAGAGTCATATGTTGTTTAGAGATTGTTGCGCTCGATAATGCGATTGATTGTTTTCGAGTTTTGCAGCTTGGACATATAAACCCCAAGTTCAAAGTTGGGTTGAGGAAGCTGTGATACCTAATAATACCGAATCTGGGTACTATAGCTGTACGCGCTGGTTTCTTCAGGCTCGCGCCAGCCAATAAGAGTTTAGTTGGGCGGACGCTAAATCGTAACACTACCAATACCCGAAAGGCGTATGTGGGTCTCCAAAATATATATATGTCAATTTTATACACTCAAGATCATAAAATAATTATTTCAACATTTGTTAGATTTTTAATCCTCTCAATATGGATGTAGATGACGATATACCAATGTTAGTAGAGGTGGAAGGAGAAGGTCAAGGGCAAAGAGATGAGGAGGAACCAAAACCCATCAAAGTACCAATCACAATCGTCACAGGCAAGAAATGAACCATTGAAGGATCAGACGAATTTATAAATAACTTCTTCAACGACAGGGTACCTTGGAGCGGGGAAGACGACATTAATGAATTATATTCTAAATGAACAACATGGAAAGAAAATTGCTGTTATACTCAATGGTATTGGTTTCTCTGCTTTGTTCGTTCGGACAATAAAATAATATAAATTAGCTAACAACCATTGTAGAATTTGGTGACTGTAAGTCAATATTTAAGGATCAAGTGATCTAGATATGATAAGTTCATTGTAATTGACGTCTATATACAGCTGCCGACATCGAGAAGTCCCTCACGGTCAACACGGGTGGTGAGCAAGTGGAAGAATGGCTCGAAGTCGGTAATGGCTGTATATGCTGTTCTGTGAAGTAGAACCTCTTATTTTCTTTTTGTCCCTCAACCATCTCTCATATCCTTCCTACACTTCCCGAATCATCCCTTTTCCCAACCATTAAGTTTATCTTCCTCATGAAATACCTATATCTCACATCACCCACCATCCAGAGATTCCGGCGTTAACGCCATCGAAACCCTCATGGAGAAAAAGGGCGCATTCGACTACATCCTCCTGGAGACAACTGGGCTCGCCGACCCCGGCAACCTCGCGCCCCTTTTCTGGGTCGACGAAGGACTCGGCAGTAGCATCTACCTCGACGGGATCGTAACGCTAATTGACTGCGCCAACGTGCTTCGCTCTCTTGATTCGCCTCTGGAATCCGAGTTACCTTCGGAAGAAGAAAATCAGCACCAGCACAGCGGCCCGCTATTGAGTACTGCGCATTTGCAAATTTCTCACGCCGATGTTTTGGTGTTGAACAAGAGTGATTTGGTGAGTGCAGAGGAGTTGAAGAGGGTAAGAGAAAGGGTGTGCAGTATCAATGGGGCGGCGAGGGTGATTGTTACGGAGAAAGGAGTAGTACCTAAGTTGGAGGGATTAGTTCTGGATTTACATGCTTACGATCGGGTGGAATTGGTGGATATTGAAGGAAAAGGCCATAGTCATCTAGATCCGGTTTGTTCTCGCCCCCTCCATCGATTCCTAATCTCATCTTTCGTCAAATGTATGCACATATCCTAACAGCCACTCAGACAATCTCAACCATAACCCTCACAATCCCTCCACTCCCAGCTGATTTCCACGACCCCCTTGACGCCTGGCTACGTTCTCTTCTCTGGGACTCTCAAATTCCTAATCTCCACTCAACGCCGTCCCCTGACAGTAGCACACCCGGTTTCTCAATTCACCGACTTAAAGCACGCCTGCCCATCTCTACCACTCCACCGAGTCTTAAAATCGTTCAGGGTGTACGGGAAATATTTGAAATCCTCGATGCTCCTTCTCCATCTCAAGAAGGAATAGAGGACACTGCTGCGGCTGGGAAGATTGTGATTATAGGAGTCGGGATAGCGGAATTGGGGGTGGTGCTACAGGAGAGTTTCATGAGGTGTGTTTTGAGCCGGCCGACGGGCGGTAATTGAGATTATGAAGTGCGCATGTTGTGGTTTGCGTATACGTTGGCATAAACGGGAAGACAAAATAGCAAAATAAAGTAAAACGGGGAAAGTAGATACGAATCTGGTCTGTAGATACGCTGTTGCGATATAGAATTGGATAATGCTAAGGTTGTGCGATGCAAGAATTGACATCGACGGGTGCAATACATGCATGATACACATTTAATCACAAGCTTGGTGGCCCATCACATCAGAGATGATCAATCGTGTAAGTTCTAAACGGGATCTCATTTTATTCATGCCCTTCTGCCAACCATCTAAGTACAACTCCTTCATCACTTCCCTATCAGCTATTCACTCTCAAAACTTTCGCGCGAGGAAGACGTTATTTCTCATCCCAACCTCTCGACAACGAATCTATCCTTCCCCAACATAAAAAAACGATTCAACAATTATCCACGGGATATCTCGCACGACACTCGCTTGGCCCAATATCAAATAACCAATGCCATGCATGTATGTTATGTGCCTCATAAACAAACCAACGTCTCATTCCCCGTACTTTTCCCTCCGAGGGAAACCTCTCTTTTTGATGACAATGAACAAGAATAGTAAAAAAAAAAATGGTTATCCTAGCCGGCATTCGTTCTATCGTTCCATTCGTTTTCTTGCTTCTTATCTTCCCGTTTTTTTTTTCCTTTCCTGCCTTCTATCTTTCTTTGACTCATCATCATTCGTAATGCAATGACTGGGTTGAAATGCAGGAAAGGAGAAGAGGAAGAATTGATAAACAAATAATAAAAAGCAAAAGTGGAATCAATAAAACACATTTGGTCTCCCTTCTAATGAACACCCCCATCCCGTAACGCCCAGAATGCTATGTACATGTTGATTATGCAATGCGAAATTCGAGAATAAAACAAATGAAAGTGGAGAGGTGAACGATGCTGGAACCACGCGTGCG
>JWJA01004646.1:0-25182 GCA_000812885.1 Lanzia echinophila
CTCTTAATTTTCCATCTGTCTTATCCTTAGAGACATTCCATACCTTTAGAAATGAAAAGATTATTGAATATTTCGAGCTGAGAGAAGAGGAGGAGGAGGAGGAGGAGGAGGAGGAGGAGGAGGAGAAGTCACCTATGCCATGCAATCATTAAGTTCTATAGAAAAATTGTGATGGAGATTCTTCATAAAATAACACTTTCTTTCAACCCTTCCTTTCAACCCTTCCACACTTCTGTCCTTGCACCCTTCCTCACTTCTCTTCCACCACCACCTCTCACAGCTAACACGGTCTAACACGGTGGCGTGGCAGCGTCGCCCGGCAATCACTGATTGTTGGTCTGCCCCCTCAAATGTCAACAAGACTTCCATCAGAATGTTGGCATTGGAAAGTCTTCCGGCACCGAACCTATATATCCTATTAGTTTATAGATCTTGTACCAGCGAAATCTTCCAAAATACTTACATTGATGTCTCTTTAGTCCTAGAATATCCAAAAACATTTCCCACTCCTCACCCAACATCGCCCCGAATTCTTTCACACATGCCATGTCCTTCTTTTTATTGTGTAGGGTTGGATCCAGGTGTGGGAAGGACACAAACTTCCTGGCTATATCTCCTTCAGGTCTATGTGCAAATACAACTTTCTGCCACGAACCATTGGAAGGTTTGGAACCAAGAATAGCCACGTACTGGTTCCTGTCTATGGCTTCTTTTGCACCTTTCAACAAATTGCGCTTGACCCCATGTGGAGCTGTGGACTTTATCTCATAAATAGTCCACATAATCTCTCCACCAGAATGAACTTTCACTGTTGGAAGGACCAAACTGTTGCAATGGAAGCAGGTTTCACAGGTCGATGAATGTAGGTTGTCGCAGTTCCAGCAATGAAGTGGTTGGTAGTTCATTTTCGATAGATATTGATGATAAGATAGACTGATACTAACTTTGATAGAGTTATGAGGTAGGATCTTTGATAGAGTTATGAGGTAGGATCTTTGATGTAGGTATGAGGTAGGATCTTTGATAGAGGTATGAGGTAGGATCAATTGGCTTTATCAAAACATAAAAGGGGATTTGGTTTAGTCTTATAGAAAAGGTAAACAAGGAGAATTAAAAGTCACTGTAACATAAGCCTTCTTACCACAACAAAGGAACCAAGAAGAGATGAGGACATAAATCATTTCAACTACAAAAACAAAACAAAGCAAAAGACGAGGGGAAACAGGAAGAAATAGAGTGGCATGCCTAGAAACTTTTGATACCATAATAATGTCAAGAATAAAGGTAGAAATATGTAAAATTTCTACAAGAAACTGTTCTTATTGTTGTCTTAAAAAGGTTGGTCGTTGGCTCTCAGGCGTGATACAATGAATTGAGGTGTAGCATTGGTGTAGAGATTTTGTGATTTTCCATCTCCTTCATCTTCTCCTTATTCAAGTTTTGTGCAAAAAGTGAGAAAGTAACTTCAGCAGGGAGTGTACCATAATAATTCATGATTTAACCTTGCCTTGTAATTTTGAGATTTGAATAATGAATAATGAATTATTCTATTTCAAAATCTTCTCATCAATAATTGAAATATGATAGATCTTTAAAAGTATTTCCTAAGTTCTAAGATGTGGTGATGTGGTGATGTGGTGATGTAGTCGAATGATGCAGAACTGTCTCTGATATCAATAGGTGGATACTCAAATGAATGGTGCACGTATCGGTAATTCTTCGGATATTCACTAACCTCATTCCTACAACTTCCATTCTTTATTGCCCTAAGTTTTACAAACCGCCCCCACCCAATACCCCGCATTATGAAAAATTCTACTCCACCACCCATGTTTTAAGAATATATATCAAAATAAGATGTCAATAGTCATCAAATAACAATAAGGTCAGATGGCCGAGCTGGTTATGGCGCTAGGTTAAGGTTCTATCTTAACAACAATTTCCTAGTCACGAAAGTGGCGTGGGTTCGAGTCCCACTCTGATCAATATGTTAATTCAAACTTTTTGGATTTCTTTTTCTTCCAACTTTTGGATACATGAAGAATTTTTTTGGTTGGACCGTTGGATACTTGCTGTGAAGTGGGGCTGTGGCCGTAGAATGTGGCTAGTGTATGTTTAGTGTGGAGGGGTACGAAGACGAACGAGAAGCGAAGGGGAAGGGAGACACTCTAAAATTGAAGATTAGCACTCTTGCGGCATTGTAATGTAAATAAGGTTAGCTCCAACTTCCCGATCTTCAATTATGTGTAAGGGACAATGTTAGGCTGGTGCATTATTTATGTGAAGAACGAATTATCTAGGTACATATAGTTTTATGAAATCTCATGGATCTTTAAGCTATCAGGTGTGATGAGGGGTTCGGAGGGGAGGTTATTACTCAGAACTTCTATTACTTAAACATCCACAAATAACCACCATCTCAATATATTAATTCTCTCTCAAAATTGTCCCCCCCCCGCCCCCTTTCCAAAAAAATACCCATACACCTTAACTTTTCAGTACTATATAATAACACATTCACTGACTCTCATCTCAATATATTAGCTTAATTAATTCAAATATCTCAAAATATAAATTGTGACAGGATTGTGATGGGCTAGTAGTGAATTAGGCAGGCATCCTGCCGGCAGTCACCGTCTAATTAGTCGGTGCTATCACATTTGAAGAAAGATATACTCCATTTCAAGGAAGGTTTCCCTCCTTCCTTCCTTCGTTAGCTTTTAGATTTTAGTCAATACATTTTAGTCAATACGAATATGTAGTTACTTTGGATCTATCCCGTCCTCGTGATATAGATATTAATATATATGTATAAATCACAACCTACCTTTCACTTTAATAATAATAATACTTAAACAATTTATTATAAGAATAATTAAATTGTGATTACAATTCATCAAGATAAAAACGGTATTCGGCCAATACAAGTGGCCTAGCACTACTGTATCCGAAAGACTGTAAAGACTCTCCGCCATACATTCACTACACATCCCACATCTCACTTAAAACACGCGGCAAAACTTCACGTCACATTTCCACATGCAATAATCAATACAAAATGAAGTCATAGCAATATTTCATGAAACAAGCCGAGCAACGCGAGTAACAGGACGCGCAAAGAAATACGCCATGAAATGGGGATATAGTGTCACATAATCAAACCACATCCATCAAACCTCAATCATAAGAGTGAGCAACCAAGCAAGAGGAAGAAACAGTAGACTATCATTCATAAACCTCGCTTCCATTTAATTTCATTTCCAAACTCTAACGCCCTGCATAAGCATTCCAGCCTACCCATCACTACCCCGACTTGCTAGCATAATGCAAAAGTAGAGCCCAAGTCAAAAAAGAAGCAAAATGTACATGACGGTAATCGCTAGTCCGACATAAGGATAAGATATCAAAAAGAGTATAGAGTTATGAGTAAGTCATGTGGTGTGCAATATGTTTAAGCAACGCCGAATATGTCGTGGCTATTTTCAATGACAAACTGCACTGCACTGTTTTTGGCATGCATGTCTGTCATCTCTCGTTCTAAGCTATGGTCTCGCATGATAGTGGGGGCGAAGACAACAGCAAGGTTCTTGGGTGTCATCTACTATATGTTAGCTAATGATCAGCGTCTTTTAATGAAGCAAACATACTAAATTCTCGCTGTCTCTTCTCGCTACTCTAGCAAGATGGAAGACGAGGAACTCGAGACAATCACGATGTTTGGGTGGTAACATATTGAATGTATTTCGTAAATGCGTACAGCGTTCCGAATTATCCTCGACTTCTATCAAAAAAAATATTAGTCACGATCCAGATATATAAGATGCGTTTGAAACTTACGCAGAGAATCCAAAATGCGATCATAAACATCAAACGTCAAAAGCGGAACCGGTAGTTTTCTGAAGTATTGTTTCAAAACACTCGTAACGGCGGTGATATCTAGATCGGGGTCGGAGATATCATAATCATCAGTCTTATCAAAACCTTCTTGGATGATTTTGACCTGACCACTGCCTCCAGTTTTTCGATAGATACCTTCAATATCCATCCCTCGTAGTTCGACCTCTTCTATGCAACGAGTGACCACACTTGGAATTTGGCGACGTTCATACTCGGCTCTTTCAACCAGATCAGACCCAAATAAAACCGATGGGCTCTCTGCAGCAAGTATATTACCACTTGACATTGACTTTGGCATAGTCTGTGCCTTTTTGAAGAGTCCAAACCCTTGGTGTGAGGGATTATTTGACGTCGAGCGCGGTAAAGTATTACTACTTATTGGCGCAGATGGCACAGGAGATTCCACCGGCGCCATAGTCATGTTGTAAGGCATGCCAATACTATCACCAGTTTGTCCAGCCCATGG
The DNA here is from genome assembly GCA_000812885.1 of Lanzia echinophila. Lineage (NCBI taxonomy): Eukaryota > Fungi > Ascomycota > Leotiomycetes > Helotiales > Rutstroemiaceae > Lanzia > Lanzia echinophila. The sequence goes on from JWJA01004646.1 coordinate 4,364, forward strand.
ACGCTCTGGACCAGAGCTAGTAGAGAATGCACCCTTGAAGCCTTTCGAGACACCCTTAGCCACTGTTTGACCACCCTTCTTCCAATTGAATTTCTTCGCTTGACCCTTTCGAATGTTGACGACGTGAGGAGCTGACAATACAGTGGCAGCTTGTTCGATACTAGGATCCTGTTCCATGGCATGAGGATAACTGCTGACGGAATTGAACATTGTAGAGCTGTTGGATGGGCGGAGACTTGAATCATCTGTATGAACTGAGACGTTAGATTTATCTTTAGAGTGATGATAGATTCCCAGACCATTCATTGGTGGCCGTGGACTTTCAATGTTCGCCGATTTGAAACGTTCCTGAATTTGATGGGTAAGATCGTTATTCATATCTGCGAGCTGGGCATTTTTATTCGACAGTTGCTCAAACTCAACTAGGGCTCTATCGCGCTCGGCAATGAGTTGATTCTTATCCTCCAAAAGTTCGTTGCGTTCTTCGTAGAGCTGTTCAATCGAACCAGCCATAGATTGCTTGAGGCGTTCCAGCTTCTGGACAAATTCTTTGATAGCAGAATCTTCCAGTTCAGCAATGTTGAGTGGCTGTTTCGAATCCTTCGCTCGTTCAACATATCCGGCCAAGACTTCCAATTGTCGAATCATGAGTTCGGTTTGTGAATCAAGAACTGAGACAGTTTTTCGCTTTTCGATAAGTTTTTTGTTGAGTGACTTAAGATCCTTTTCATTTACAAATTGCCTCTCAAGTTCAGCAACCCTTTGTTCTGAGTTTCGAAGTTGTCTTTTTAATAAAGCTGGGTCATCAGTAGAAACGGGTGAGTGAATGGAGATTGGACTACTGATATCTTGAGGTACCGCATCAGTATCCTCAACGATTGGTGTCTTCGGCCAACGTGGTGATTGGGGAGTTCGTGCTGTAGTCTCACTGATACTACGGCCATGACCACGAACAGAGACGCTGGCTTCGCTGCTGGTATTCCTAAGATGCCGCACGGCATTGGATGCACGTCGGATTATGGATTGTGAACTTTCATCCCCACCAAATATTCTTGCCATGTCCTCATCCATTGTTAGATCCCCCCCATGACTCCATCTTGGCAAGGTGGGCGACGTCGGGCCGCCATTTGTTGTATCCTTACCAGCCGTGTGCGAAGAGCTCAAAGGTGGGGCAGGGGGTGCTCGTGGGTTTCTAAAGGTGTCGCTAAGTTTTTGTTCAGGGGGCGGTGGCCGGGTCAAATTTCGACTTGGGGGGATCGGTGTATCTTCCATCGGTGGTAGGAGTGGGCCCGAAATTGTCTTGCCATTCGCATTTGAATGAAGACCGGATGAGTCCGAAGACGATTCAGTGGAAGGAGAAGTATCTGTCCCGGAAGATGAGCTCATTGCACTAATAGAAACTTTGGTTGCCCCAGAAGCAATTTCCTTACGAGGTATCGATATCTTGGAGCTTCCAGAATTCACTCTTGAAATGGTAGAATTCTCATTTTCCCTGGACCTAGATTCCTGCGAAGACCTCGGCGTGGCCTGCTCTGCCGACAATGATGTTTTGGCGGCATCTATCCTGGCCATGTTACTATCTACCCTTGGCGGTATATTAGTTAGGCCAGATCTGATACTGCCGTCACTCCTAGTTACTTCTGAAATTATGTCCGACTGCGAATCGGTCCTGGAAGGTCCAGAGCGTTTTCCTTTTGGTACATCACCTAATCTAAACTTCTCGTTTGATGACTGTGGTTTCCCATCAGTGTTGCTTCCCGGTGGTGAACTTGCATGTTGCATCAAAGTATCATCCCCAACTGGAGTCGCCACCGTGGAAGATGATCCAGCCCCATTTGCTGCCTTAAATAAACTTTCCCTGATCTGGTTCGTCTCTTCTGAAGATGCTTGTCGACCTTTCTCCTGAAATGCAATGTGTGGAGTGGATGCTGAGCTAACATCTCTTGATCGCGATTGCGACTCGACTGGGCTTCGTACATTGTCTTTTGCCGTGCCAAAATAATCCCTTTCTGGTGCCTTGTTTTCTTTGTTCTTCTTCGAGTCCCATGTTCCTGACGCCGATCGTGGAGTTAATGTTGGTACTGGGCTTTGATCCAATGCGAGAGGTATGAAAAAACTTTCTCCTTCCCCATTCCCGATATCGGCAGATATTTGTGATATACCTGAATACCTTTTGTTACGATATGTTGTGGTAGGAAGAGTCAACCCTTCTCGATGAGTCGTCTCGGTAGAAGTTCGTTGAGAGCTATCGTCCCGGGGCATTCGAGAGCTGCTTCTAGATGACGATTCGGTACGATTATATGTTGGGCGCGGTCTTGGGGATAATTCCGTTGGATTATCTTCGTTCAGTGGATCCGGGCTCTCACGATCAGGGGAAAAGGTACTCTGTGGAGCAACTGCATTGGGTGGTAGGGCAGGTAGGGACTTATCGACCAGCATAGGAGACGCATCTTCCTTTTTCTTTGCATTTGCTGCAGCTCTCGACTTTTTCCGCCGCCTAGCCATTAGGGATTCATGACAGGTCATGCAAAATATACCTTGAGATGTTCGCGCATAACGAAGGTTTTCAATTTTACGTTTGCAGTTCCTGCATCGAAAGCATGTCGCACAAAATGCTTGGTCACCAGTGAGGATAGCAAGGTCTTCAATTTTGTTCCCGCAGGCACTGCAGCTGTACGTGCAATTGTTGCAGATGAGTGATCCGTCACCCAAGAGTAGTAAGTTCGCATCCGAATCGAGGAGTGTTCCGCAGGTATTGCATCGGAAGCAATTCAAATGCCATCTATTGCCAGCTGCATAATTGTCAGATTGATTGAATTTTGAAGTCGGGAGGTTCATCTCATTTGGATTCTCGGAAATCGATGGTGCAACTCGAAGCTCGAATCAAATCAAGCAACGTATCGCATGTTATAACAATGAAGATGAAAACACAACTCACCAAGTTCGAAGGCCTTTCCCTCTTCGAGGATCTGTGCAAAAAGAATAAATGGTTAGTGGTATATGCGGACGGCAGACTTTTGAAAATGCTCAACGCTGGGACACTCACATCACCGCACCCTTTACACGGGTATGCCACATCGTCACCCTCCATAGGGGATTCCAAATAATTATCACCTGGTGAATCCATCGTTGAAAATATAAACCAGAAGCCTCAGTAGAACCTAAGCAATAGGTATCACCCTATTTCTGCAAATATACTTCCTCCTCGAGTACCACGAACGGCAAATCAAGGCTTAACATGAATTGACAGATACGATCCCTCGAATGTTATGTTTGTCGGGGATCTGTTTCCAAAAGTAAAAGTGCACGGTCGCAAGGAGATTTCTGAAATTGTGTACGCAAGTTCGCAGGGGAAACTGGACTAGCTTTCACTAGACAATGATTATAATAAGATGTTTGAATGGTTTGATTCGTGAAATCGAGTTTAATGGGTGGAGAAAATATATGTTGAAAAGGAAGGGATTCTTGGGTTGAAAAAGGAAAAGGAAAAAAAAAAAAAAAAGGAAAAAAAAAACCCCCTTTCAAACTATAAAAGAATAATAATTTACTGTAGTAGAAGAAGAAAAAGATGAAATTTGTATTGAATTTGCTGAATAATATAATGGGATTAAAAGAATTAACTTTTGTACTTTTGTATAATAATTGTGTCTGTAGGTAGGTAGTTGGTATCTATAGTGAATGAATGAATTGTTGTGTTGGTTGGCTTGGTTTGGCTTGGTTTGATTTGGATTGGAATTGGCTTGGATTGGATTATTCTGTAGGATGCCGGTACGTACATAGAATAATTTAATAAGTGATGATGAATAAAAATTATTTTAAGATTTTTAGAAGATTACTTACTAGAAGGAAAGGGTAAGATGATCCTACCTACCTACCTAGGTAGGTACCTATAGGTAGAAATAAATTTATTATCTTTTTTTTTTACTAGAAGTAGCAATATTTTACAAATAAGTAGGGCATGATAAGATTTTAATCAAAATGAGGGGTGTCAATCTATATAATTTAAACCCAATCCTGGAGCCGGCAAGGCAGTTCAATTCATTCATAATATCTAATAAGTATTGAAAGAAGAGAAATCACTGGGATAGGCTGAGATAATAAGAATTTAGAAACAAGTTACAATGATTGCAATGCTTGCATGATGACACTTTTGAGAAGAGTTTCATATTTATCATCAATTCAAGAAAAGAAAAAAAGACATTTATATATTTTCTAAAAGATGAAAAATAGCCTGCAGAAAAAGATGAATGTGACGGGCGACATTAACATTCCACAACGCATCCTTTCATCTCGTGTGGTTATTAGGTACTAGTATAGTATGTATGGTTATTAGGTAGTATGTTGTAACCCATAGTTGTGGTTTTATAAATGAATTTTATATCATCAAAAAAAATGGCCATCTCATTTGCCCACTCATTTGCCCACAACTTCACAAGAGTTTTATATCTTACCGTTCGTATTACAAGATTACTATTAGTAGTACCTAGTACCTACTTAAATGTGTATATAGTTCTCCAAGATATTTTACTGTATAACTTCCAAGACTTTTCTTCGCCCCATAGAGAAATCATCATGTATTGTCCTATCAGCCGATACTCACCCTATTCAAGCAAGCCAAAGACAGTTCATGAAACCAATCCTAAAGGTTCACTACGGGAGTAGAAAGTTCAAACTAAAGCAGGTCCAAATAATAACTCTACACTACATCAAAAAATATCTTTTTAGCCATCCATATACAGGACTTACCTAGTACATGTAGTACTTACCTAGGTACCTAGGTACTATGTAGATACCTAGATAGACATCAACATTATCCCGAACAGGAAGAATGGAGTGGGTGAGAAGAGCTTTTAGATTTTAGAGAGGTGAGATGGAGAGATGGAGAGATGGAGAGAAAATATACTATTACTTAGGTACTTACCGCCTTTTCAGCAACGGCATCTAATTAATAACTTCAACTTCATCCCAACTAAGGGTAAGTACATATCCCAATTTTCCCTTGATTTCGAAACCTCATCTCAAACTATTTACATACATGTTTACACGCATATATATACTTATTTTCAGCCGAGGCTGAGTTGAGAATTTCTATTGAAACTCGGTTTATTACTCACTTCAGGAATCCAACATTATCAAGTTTTATATTCATAGAAGTTACAAAGTACTTAACTATTAGAACTACTTGGTAAGATTAATAAACATCAACTGAGAGGAAACAAATTTTCATCAAGCAGCTCACTCTCTAGTTCCACTGTTGCTGTACCTACTTCTTTTCATTGACATTGGCATATCTGGCAACCTATCGCATCATCTGCAACAACATTTCAGCATTAAGTTTTGTGATCCTCCTTACTAGCTCTCCATGAAAGTTCCTCAATTCTACGAGGTATCAGCCAATGATCAGTACTATGTTATTCAATGATAAATCTGTAGCAAGCGCGAGCAAGGTTAGGAATCATAGATCCTTAATCCTCCATCACCGCATCTTGGAATTCTTCAAGGGATATTGTTTGTTGGTGAAATGATTAAAATGCAGCCATTGCAGAAAGCGGATGTTGTTGGTACATAGTACGTACTGCTGCATCTTTTATCGAGTCTGTCTATCGATGGTCTAGAATCTCACATTTTCGGGAATTAATTATGGGGGTTAGGTTAAGCAGGGCAAGGCAGGGTGTAGATGGGAACCCCCGACCCTTTTGGCGCGTCGATCATATGTTGGTCGACTTTCTCACGGCCTTTTCCACGCGGCCAGGGCATGACGTGGGAATGGATCACGTGTGTCTGTAACACTTCAACTTCTTACTGTACTTCCTTTTCCTCTTTGGAGAGCGGCTTCTATTGCATGGATTGATCGCCTTTATCGATCCTTGGTGATGGGATGGGATGGGATGGGATGGTGTCAGATGAGATAGCGTCTAACTTTGAGAGCTGAGATGATATGATACTTCAACCATTCACTCATAATCCAAACAATCAGATCCCCAAATCATCACATAATTCGAGACGAATACATTCAATGTACCAAAAAACTTCATACAACAATATGTTTATATCATACCATACCCACCAAAATATATCGAAAGCTCTCCGTCATATTTCCCGTATCAACACTCAATACCCGCACTTCACTTTACTTCAAGCAAAATTCAGGCCGGTCGTCTAGACGGCCAAGCCTTTGGGACCCGAGACATCTTGCAGCAGAACGGAAATAGAAGTAATACAAGATGGAAATTCTAACAACCAACAACCAACGGCCATCATTATCCATCATTCACTACATGGCGTTTCATACAAACTACCGACACTTACTAACATACATACCCCATATCCCATCACCTTGTGGAGGTCCCCGATATGATATGATATGATGTGATATTTTAGTATAGAACTATACCCGCTCCAACATGTGATATTTTGATGACCCTTTGCCATATTCCAACTACGTTGCAATATACGTAATGTACATTATAGTACTGCATGATTTGCGAAAATATCTACCTAGCAACCTCCTGTCCACTCGATCGTGGGAAGTCGTAACCTGAATACTACGATAATAATCAATGTCTGCAAGAGAAAAATGCCGTATATTGTACTCACATGAACGAGTAGCTTCGTCCAAGTATATCTATCTCCATATCTATCTCTAAAAACGAAACCAACCACCAGTACATGTATATACATGGCACACCCACTCTCTTAGCCTCTGCGCCCCCACCACGCGCACCCCAAAATAAGCATAAACATACATAACCCAACTCAACCCAACATAACCCTTGACCATCCCAAATCCAAAAACAAGCTCAAACACCACACCCTCACTCATTTGAAATCCCCGACTCCCACTCCTCCCACAGCTACGCCTCACCAACGCATTACGATTCGCCTAGCCTAGACTCATTTATCAACAGTCTACAGAAAGAACAGAAAGAAAGCCCCGGACAAAAGACCAAGGACGATGACAAAATCTCGCATATGCGCCCGCTACACTTCCTCATCTCTATCTACTATACCAATGTGCTGTAACAAATCTCTTATATTGATTGGGGTTTGAGAGATCTGTTCTACTATATCTATGTACTGTATACCCACCTCTTATCTACATACATACATGCTCTCTTCGTTCCAACTTCGAAACGAGCGGTTGTGGCTACACAGTACTGCATCACATCTCATTGCATTGCATAGCATCAAGCTAAAGATTCAAGTAGCCGATTGGAAAACCACGGTACAATAATAGAACGGAAGGAATTGACGAACCTCTCTGTGACTGACCGAATGCCATAGCTAGCTAAACTGAAGATTAACCTCATGTATACAGTCAGTAGAAAAAAGTAGAAATCGTATTTCTCTACACTCTTCTAACGCGCATTGGAAATCTGCGGAATACCATCTACCTGTCACAATCTATCTATCTTCACAAACCCATCCATTCCCACCGACTCAAGAACTGCGCTTCTGAACTTACTAGGTACTCATCTGAGAGTGCGAGACGAGCTTCCTAATCGTATTCTCCTAATTGTGAAAGTAGCGTAACGAACATGATTCGGAATATCTGTATCCCAACAAGAGATACTGCAATGGTAAAACTTATCAAGATATGTATATAGACTACTAATCCCCACCCCCAATCGGATTGTACAGTAACTTGGGTTCCCCGCCATGTTTGATACGAAACATATGAGATGAGATGAGGCGGTGAAGAAGAAATGAGATGATATGATGAAGAGGAAGGATTGGCAAGTTGCTTTATCACCAATTGCACAACCACTACCGCATTATCCCAACCGTCATCGAAGATTCATATAACTTCAACGAAGAGACCTTTACCAAACTACCAAGCCCCCTCCTGAGACTTCAACCATACATCGTAACCGACACCTCTAGAAGTAGTGTAGAACCCAGATCCAATCCCGCAACAAAAAACCACAACAGCATGACAGAGAAACAAGCACGATGCATCTTCAAAGCCCCAAGGCTAAAACCATAATTACACAAACACCATATGTCATTGCCATTCAGAAAACTACATATCGCTTCCTCCCTTCGCACACCCTTCCAATTATTAATGACCAAAAGCCAAAAAAAAGACAAAAAAAACAAAAAAAATAACAAAGACCTCAAGGTATGTGCCTGTTAGCAAAACGCCTTTTACATTTCGCCGCCCTGTTCTGCCTACACCAGGGAATCACAAGCCCAACACCGGAAGCCAAAAAAAAAGACAAAAATGGGGAAACTGAGACAGGTTTCTGTATCTTACACACACACGCGCGCACACGCACACAATTTTCCCGTTCCGTTCCTATTCCGTCACATCGCGTCCCGCCCTTAAATCCCTGCCCCCGCCTCCCACTTTCCATTTCCGACATTCGGATATCCATCAGCTTCCATTACCCTTCAAGCGGCACCTTCCACTTCCCTTTGCCTCTTGACAATATAATACGTAATCAGACTCTTCGAATCACCGACCACCCTCTGCCCAAGCACATCCCAGAACCTCTCTTCCCCAATTCTCGCATGCATACTAACACATAAGATAACGGCATCCAATCTCACGCCACTCTCACTACTTGCTAGACATTTTGCCGCCAGTGCACATACGCCTTGAATCTCTTCATCTTGCAGTTCGTACTTTGTTTGCACATCCAATGTATATCTGAGGATGTGAAGGCCCATGTTCAGTTTGCGACATCCTTCCGTGGTCATTTCCTCGGTTTGTACGGTGGAGAGAATGGTATTGATTGTCTCTTTTGCGTTAGCAAGTGCGACCAGTTCGTCAGCGAGGAGTTCAAGCCCGCTGACTATATGAGCGCGTGCATCATAGCAAGAGCGAGCAACAAGGATGGAGTGAAACCCCTTAGCGATATGTGGACGGAATGATTCGCGGTCTTTTTTGTACATGAGCTTGATGGTTGCTAGGATTTGCGCTTTTACATCTTGTACTTTTTCGGGTGAAAGATTGGTGAGTGGTGCTTCGAGGTATTCAAAGAGACCAAAGAGCAGAGTACCGAATTTGTTGTCGGTCCAGGCGGCTTTATTATCACGGATCATCCCCTGTAATTTACGGAACCCGTGGACGTCGAGAGACTTAGCTTTGATCTTGGATATGCCACTGTCGAGTAGTCTTGAACTTTGCTTCAACTTCTCTGGTGACATTGGTGGGTATTTGGGGGCTCCTTCACCATCTAGCTCGGCCACTCCGTTCCTTGATATGTTCAAGGCATCTTCATTGACGGGGACTTCTTCGAGGACCAAGGGCGTCACTGCAGGTCGAGATGTAGTGTTATCGTCAGTACTCGAGAAGGGATCTTCGTAGACTTTCATTGGCTTAAGTGGCGTTTTGACGTCTTCATCAACAGGTGGATCTAGTATCCGAGGAATTGGAGGCGCACTTTCTGATTGTGTTCGAGCCAAACCTGTGATAGTGGGCATTACCATAGTGAAATCTTCATTGGCCCTCGATGGGCTTGATTCCATAGCACTGGTGGTTGACTTCGGCTTCACAGGACTGTTAATTCGAGGAGAAGCAGCAAGTCTGGGCGAAGATGCAGCAACTCGGTTGGTCGTGCTCTTCGCAGGGCTTGTATGTGTTGAATGAACGGCCGGCCTACTAGAGTGGCTAGTATTTGGTCTTGGAACAGCGCCTCTTCTGGGAGAATTCGTAGGAACGGGAGTTTTCGATCTTGAAGGTCTTGTTGATGTAGATGCAGAAGGACTGCCATTAGACTCGCTCGATGGTTGGCCCGGCCTTCTAACAGAATACGGTCCAGCTGTTGCAGGCCTTGGAGGAATAGTTTCGGGTTTTTCTGGTCTCTTAAATTTAGCTGGCCGCATTGGAGCTACAGAAAGGCCACCACGAGAAGCGGTAGGCTCTTGACGAGCCGGCACAGGAGGTGCGTCAGATGATGATGATTTAGATGACCCATTTGAGACAGTCCTCATGGGAGAGAAAGTGGACATGGCCGACCCTGGGCGTGAAGGTATGTTTTTATTGACCATCTGTGCCTTTTTCTGTGCCAGCATTGTCTCTCTCAAACTTGGTCTGGGTGGACCATTAGTGCTTTTTGAAAATCCAAGACCTGGTCGAGGGGCAGCCTTTTCTGCTTTGGCCGGAGGATTTGGATTATCAGGGGAGTTTTCCAATAGTCTTTGTTGGGTCGGTTCAAGATTATCCATGATCCTGCAGGTCATTAGTTATGCACGCACGCGCCGAGGTCATTGTACACTTACATTTCTGCTCTTGCTGGCCATATTTGAGCAAAGGCCCAGTATGTTGATCGCATGTTCTCTCGCACACCTGGATTTGGGTCTGCTAGACCTTTCTTCAAACACTTCTCAATCAACTCAAGACCTCCGGTATGTTCAATATGGTTCTTGTGGTGTGCTTCCTTTTTCAATAGAGTTTTCAGCCATCCTGTGGCAAATGTTCTTGGCTGTACATTCTTGTCTTGACATGCGAGCCATACGTGCTGCATTATTCGATTAGTATATGAAACATTGTTGATGATGATATCGACCGTGGCGTTTCCATTCGCAGAGTTAATTTTCTTCGTGCCACCACAAAGTTTGATGAGATTCTGAAGGAGGATTTCAACCATAGGATCCAAACCAGGGCCTGCAGTTCTTGCCACTTCCTGAACAACACTGCAACCTTCTTTGGACAGACTTGTTCTCAATGAATTTACTGCTTTCAATATGCCATCTAAGAGGCCTTTAATTCCAGCAAGAAACGCATCAGGAAAATCAGTAGGCGCATTTCCAGCATTCAGTCTCCTTATTTTTGTGCAACTTTGTTCTCTCTTGAACCAGTTGCCTTCCGATTCCCTGTCCTCGAACCATTGTGCCATTTCTCTGAAGGTTTCCTCTAATTCACTCCTCGTATTTACGTATGCTGGATCCACTTGCTCAATTTTAACTTCCGGGGTTGCTGGTCGGGCGGTGTTGATGGAGACCATACTACTGGCCAATGGGTTTCGCGTTGGGGCTGCTTCCACTCGTTCTGGCTCTGCCACAGATGGACCTCCAGGCGCAAGTTGGCTGGTTATAGCCGCCACAATTGCAGGTCGGACGTTAAAATTTTTGAGTTGCTTTTTCAAATCTGACTTTGCTGCGTTGGGGGCATCTCTGTTACGTATTAGCACATGCAAGGACTTTGTCATGAGCAGGCAGGCTTACTGAAAAAGGATAATGACGGTGTTCCTAGCGGTATCTCTCACCATACCATCTGCATCTTCAAGTAGATCCATTAGCGTGGTTACAAAGCTTTTGAAAGGCATTCCATGTTCTTGGTGCATCTGTTTGTTGAATTAGCAAACCCAGCAACAATCCGCACATCCATGGTGGGTTGATATACCTGTACAATCCAATTCATTGAAGCTTCCTTCAACCTTGAGCTTTTGCCTATCAGACCTGCATTCTTCACAATCCTTTCCACATCCATTGGAGCTGACTTCCAGAACGTTGTAAGGCATTGCGCCGCCAGCTGTCTATATTTCTCCCTCTGATCTCCCATTTTCTCAATCACTAACGGTAATGTCCGCGCGGCTTCCTTCACAATGTATTTGGATTCTTGACGAGAGAGCCTGGTGAGGAGGTGATTCAAAGTAGAGAATCCAGCGTTCACCAAGGCTGCGTGTTGTGAAGGCATCGCGATGCGCAAAGCTTCGAATAATGATAATATGCATGGCTCGGGGACGTTATGTTGCTTAATACCGGATTTGACATTATTGATTTGATTAACCTTCGCATCTATCGAGGCGTCGGTTCGAAGTATTGCCAGCAGGTTTGCGACCTGCTCTTCGGTGATCTTCTCACCCATGATTGAGGTGGGGTGAAATTGGAAGTGTCGCGAATATCAATTTTTGAATGTGTATATATCTGTTGATGTGTTGTCAGTGACTGCAAGGTAAGAGAATGTTATGTTTGTGTCGCATCCGGATATTATAGAAATGATTTGTGATACATAATCTAATCTGAATCAAATCTTATTATGAAATTTGATTTTACTTACTTTAGAGGTTTTGTACTTTTTTTTTTTTTAGTGAATTCAAGAAATGATTTCCATAATTCTATGTCGCGTCAAAACAAGGGAACAATGGTGGTTGCCCAGGCAAAGTAACGCTAGTCCGTCCCGAGGGCCAAAACTAGACATTAAATTAGATCCCTGCATAAGCACTGTTTACAATATTCCTCATCTCGTACATTCATTCCACAAATTGTATAGCAAATACAATTCCAGTTCAGTTCAGTTCAATTCAGTTGCCCTTTTTTTTAAGAAGTTTCAGATTCTCAACTTCTTATCTCATGTGTTTGAGTCTATCTAGATATCTTTAAAGTCAAACAAGCATCTCAATTACGCCATAATCCTGGTATTTCTCAGAGATATCTTGAAGGGATCCTTGTAAACTACCTCATCTAGACCTTTATACTTCACCCACAATATGCCCACTCAACCCGCCACGAGTCCACTTCCTTTACCCATATTCATGCCTCAAATATCTACCGCTTCCTTTCCAGCTTCAACTCCAACTCCAATCCCAATGCGTGAGGATAAGTCGGCATCATCGCCTTCCCAAACCAATAACACTGAATGTGTAAACCTATCTCGAACCATCGAATCTGCAAAATTTACTCTACCCAAGCTACGCCTGGAGATACGCGATCTTAATCATGCAGGGTCTCAAACTTTCTTGACCGCTGTCATTGCGAATACTGCTCTTTCAAGCGCAGTTCGAAGCGTTCTTACATTGCTCTACGAGTCGCCTACCTGTCCTATTACTACTATCCCCTCGACTCGTTCTGTCACCCTCATTCTACGCCCCATGGAAGGTGTTGCATATACCACGGGTAGCGATATAGACGACGATCATAAGGAAATACACTTTTCCCTAGACTACATACAAAATGCAATTGGAGCAGAACGCAAGAAGCATGAAATAATGGGTGTCCTAACCCACGAGATGGTACATTGCTATCAATACAATGCATTTGGTACATGCCCAGGTGGCTTGATTGAAGGAATCGCGGATTGGGTTCGATTGAATGCACAACTGAGTCCGCCGCATTGGAAAAAAGATGCAGGAGGTAACTGGGACGCCGGTTATCAACACACGGGGTACTTCCTGGAGTACCTAGAAATGAGGTTTGGGAAAGGGACTATCCGGCGGCTGAATGAAAAGCTAAGGACTGAAAGATATGAGGAGAAGAGGTTCTGGACTGAATTATGTGGCAGACCGGTTGAGCAGCTATGGGGTGATTATAAAGATTATCTGGCAAAAGAAGAACAAAAAGCCCAAGAAGAAGAGTGCGTCATTGTAGAGAAGGAAGACGCTGCAACTCCAAAGGACGAAACAACTCCCACTGCGACTACAAGACAGCATTCGGAAATACTCTCACAGGGTGGAGAACGCTGATGACTTATTAAGCCAGAATTTTGTTTTGGCGCTGGAACGGCGTTAAGGGAACAACAGCATTGCACTTGGGAATATTTCATTTAATGTTCGAGTACAAAGTCTGAAAAAATATCTACTCAATACTCAATATCAAGAAATAACCACACAGTTTAAAAAGGCAAACTTAACAAGCACAAACTTGCGGGTATATCGAGTAGGGCCCGTCAGGACAGGTTTGATTTAATTGTCAGACTAATTTGAATGCTCGTTCCTTAAACATTCTAATAAATAAGCTCCGCCGCCAAGTGGCCTACCACATTCATTGTTTTGCACTGGTATCTCGTATATTTGTCGTTGTCATTCTATACTGCCACCTCTCGAGTATAGGGTATACGTTCCACCTCTTAATGCTAGTTTATAGCCATCCAGTTTCATTATCTCGCACTGTTTCGTATTTATTACTGTCATTTTCTCAAGTGGCGACTACATATTGTCGTCTGTCGAGCTGCGAGCAAAGCAACATCAACCCCGCTCGAAATTCACCCCCCATTAAGATAAGATATCTTCCAGGCCTGGCACTTCTTAAAATTACAGTTCAACCTGGTCCCGAAGAACTGGTCATCTACAACGGCTCCTTGGCATCAATATCAACCATGACCAAGAAACTGGGGCTTAGATCCCTTCTCTGCGGACAAATCATCAGAAGCCGATTACACGCACCTTCTCTTGACAATCCAACTGCGTATCAGCAAGGCAATACGAAGAAGAGCACATCAGGCATTCCTTCTGCAACAACAAAATTCATCCAACCCGACAGCAGTATACGTCAATCATCAATCAGGATCGACGGCCCGCCAGCTACGCCTGACAAGAAAAATAATTCCAAGGAAAACGCCAAAACAGAAATCCGGACACGTATCGAGGAACTACGGAAGCAACTTCTCGCAATTCTCAACAAAGCAAGTCAAGATCGCAGTGCTCGGGTTGTCGCTGCGAAGGAGCGTGCCCGCTTAATCAGATGCATTGAGCGTCTGGAAGCACAAGAAAAAAGAGAGAAAGAGAATTCGCTACTAGGTATTGAATATCCTGCCAGAACTGACGATACGAATTAATTAACGGATCCGTTTCCAATTAGCTACTGGCAAATTACCAGAACCGATCTCCGAATTTGAGAAAAAGCAGCTACTGCAAGAAAGAGAGAGAGTGCAAAAAGCACTCGCAGGAAAAGAGGTAAGCTCTTATACATATTAATTTTCGTGGGATCATCAATATCTAAGTGAATCATTCCCGCAGAGAATCAAAGCCAAAGCCCCATATAAGCGGGGCAGTGACGATGATCCAAATGTGGATGCCGATGGGGAGACTCGAAAATTGCTAGGCATGTCGCTTAAGCGGCGCAAAATTGAATTCACAGGGAGATGGGAACATGAGATTCGGAATCCCTGTCCGGAACTGATGTGTGAGGGATATAGTCAGGAGTGGTTGAGAAAGGTGTTGTTGTGTGGTGCGAATGAGGAGCAGAAAGCTTGGTTGGGGGAGTGGTTTAGAAGATTGGATGTCGGCGGTGGGGTGGTGAAGGGAATTAGTAGGTAGGTGGGGTTGGGATTCGTGGGTATTTTGCTTCTTATTGGGGTGGTGGCGTGGTGACTAGGTGTTGGGGGAAGATAGCGGTGGATTTTTCCTTGCTAGATCTAAATTGAAGGTATAGTTTAAGATTCATGATCTTATATCCACAAATGTTGAGATGATAACCATCAAATTACACTCGTTTTATATTCTTCGGATGAATATGCCAAAGAGTCCTAGAACAAATCGACACTTTGGGATGTAGGTGCATCGATTTAGTTCTCACTGGCACTAGTCCAGAATCTAGTATGGAGTTCGACTGTGGCAATTTCTTTCCTTTTCTTTGCGTATGTTTTCGTTCAAGATAACGCTTGCTCCATCTCAATGATCTTATTGTTTGATGTATACCTTCTGGCATAATGGGGAAGTACTCATACATTCTCGACTTCCGATCATTGCCTAAGTTGTCTGGAGATATGAGTAACATTAATTAGTTCGATATTACATGAGTATTGCTACGCTGGTTTTCTGTATCTCTAACTTGTATTTCACGCCCAGCATGATATGCACTTTTATGTTTATGTCTGCTTTCTCATCTATTTGGTCTATCTGGAAGTGTGTGGGTATGAATGAGGACTTCCAAGTCGAACACTAGGATGCTCGTAGTCTGAGCTTATCAGATGAGAGTTGTTCGATACTCGTCTTAGAAGACACAAGTGGCATCATTTTGGATCATTTCATGGTTCATGAATGGCGCAAACATTCCATAATATTGAACTTCTGGAATTCGCTATGTCACTCTTCAACCTCACATGGGGCAATGCCAAACATATAAGATCCATTGCATAGTCCAATTCTCTTGGCATTCACACTTTCGTTTCATGATTATTTCGAGCGCAATAACACTTACTTCTCAATGGAAACCTCCAGAGATATATCACGAACGCCTTTAGCACCAGCTAGAAGCTATGTGAACATGAACAATACCTCAAAGCATTCAAATCACTCAAAGCAGATGACAACAATCCAGACGTGGCACCTCTACTATCAGCGAAGCCCCTAAGGGCAATCCGATCGCGTAGCGCAAACATCAAAAGCCAGCATACAAAGATCGGCACCAGATTACCGCTCCTTTGATGATGACTCAGCTGAGAAGGGGAGTTTGACTCATACTAGTTCGTGGAAAGCGAATTGGAGAAGGAGACGACATTTAAGCAACTAAAACCGCAAAAAATCATGCTCTGGTACAGACTGGATATGAACTTCTCCCATCAGGAGGACTCGAAGGATCAGAGGAAGACATTCTAACTGACATGCCAACAGCTGCCTATTACTATTAATTAGACCGAGAAGATGATCATTTGGATCCCGACTACACAGACACTGACACTGGATCGACAAATATACCAGGAAACTTTAAATGGACGGATGCAGAAGAGCATTGTCTTTATGAAGAGATAAAAGAATACTGCGATTGTTTTTCAACACTCTTCATCGGCCTATCTCCGGGAACAATCTATTGCCAAACAAGGCAAAAGGCCTGGAAGTGCAATGCATGAAAATGAATGTGTGCCTGGCCATTGCTTGGCTTTGGTACTCTCGAATACATATTGGCCACGGTTTCAGCAAGGTGTATCCAGCGGAAGATCCTATCGAAGCACACAATGACAACAGGCACCTACCTATGCAAGAGTTATATATGCAACAGAGCAAGTTTTGTTTGTTGAATTGCAGGGTTGGAAAACAATTGGATGGGATACGAGCGGTCACGAAACAGGCGGTTGAGGCTAAGTTGTGGAATCTAATACCTGCAAGACTTTATCACCGAAATGTCAACAGAACACCAGGAGGCTACCACAGTCATTGGGATAACTAATTTCGGAGAAGATTCATACATGACTCCATCAGAAATGCAGTCCAACACATCAACGTCCCGTTCAGCCAGAACCACACGCACCTCTGAAATGTGGAGCCGGTGCAGTGCACCACCATCACTTCTTCCCCCACTGGTACAGCAATCAGTTACTGTCATACCCAAACAGCATCATATTCATGAGTTCCTTTTTAAGACGGCATTCGTTTTCTGCCTCTGCGTTGAACTCTTTCTCTATCAGGCATGCCATCTTCATCTCTTCCCGAACCTTGCCATTTTGGGCTACAAATCTTGCAATTTGATTCTTCTGTCTCTCTCCAGAATCGGCAATCAGCTGTTCAATTCTACGCTTTTTTTCCAACATGACTCTGCGTGAATGCAATTCCTCTGGCCTTGCCTTCGCGGTCCCTTCAGCGGGCCATGAGTCCCAACGAGCTTGAACTGCTGAGTTCCTTGATTCGGAATCATCAGTGTGGCGGGCTCGCTTCGATGACATTGTCGGATCCACGCCATGACTCTGGTGATTATTTAGCTGGGATCCAGGATGACGAATTCTAAACACTCTACGTACCTTTCTCTTCAGTAGATCCAGCTCGACTTTTATTGCTAGGTCTGTTCGCTCCCTCTCAATCTTTACCTTTGCTTGTTGAACCTTTTCTGCCAAAGATAACTTCTTGGCTGGTGGAGCTACTAGATGAGTTTCCGTTTCTCTTTCTGGTTTACCAGAGTGTGTGCGCATTGCACTTCTTGCATTGTCATTTGGTTTGCTTTGCTGAATCCGGGTCAACAATCATTCAGCATTTAAACATGTAATCTACTTACCGAAACAGAAAATGTATTGTTGGACAGTAGTGGCCCATCTTCCAGATACTTTGAGACAGCTACAAGACGTTAATTGAGTAAAGACAAGTACAAAAAGGGCTCTCTATACATTTACCACAATCCACAGTGATACTGTGTTCACCATCGAAGCCACTAAGTTTGAGGCTCGAAATCTGTAGCTTGACGATCAAACTAATGTTTTTAGAACTTGCTCTGGTTTCCCATTTTTTCCATTCTTCCTTTGTCCTCTCTAAACAATTTCGCACTGACTTTTCCGGTCTGTAAAATCCTCTGTTCTGTAGTGCAACAAAAACCCTGCGAGCAGCATTCATCAAATTGACTGGCATGCTTCCATTATTTGAGGTAATTTCATTCTTGGCCGTCCGGTAAAGTATGGCCTTTTCTGCACGAGTCCAACGGGCATGAATGGGAGGATCCGCTCCTAGGTGTGGTTTCGACTCTTGCCTTGACTCCAGCTTCGACTCCAACTCTGGTTTCAACTCAGACTCTAGCTCCGACTCCGACTCCGGCTCCGATTCGGATTCAGATTCACTCTCGGACTCACTGTCAGACTGCCCATCAGACTCGTCATGTTCGCTGGAAGGTGATTCTAATAATTTATACCACTTCCTCCTACATGCCGCCGGTGACCTGTAAATGCCTCTTGTCTCAAGCTCGGAAGACACCATATTGAAAACCTGTAGCTTCCCTAATTGTTCGATGAGATGCTGGTAATCCCGCACACATTTCGTCAATGCATTCACCTCATTCGGGCTCCAAAGAGTGGCCATGGTTAACTACGTATACCTGCAGCTTTTATGAAATAAAGAAAGATAGTGACAAGTAATATACCACAGTTAACCGGTCCAGTTTATGCTATCGTCTGGTGGAAACAAAAGATTTGAAGACGCATATAAGAAGTTGAGGTTGAAGTTCAAGTTGGGGAACATGAAGTTAGAATCGAAGAAGAAAATGACTATGGTCTGCCATAAAAAATGGTCGAGTCATAAACTTCATTGGGAAGTTGAAGTGAATTTTACAGGGTTTACTTACACAGATCGCTGCTTTAGGAAAGAGCAAACGAAGAGCAAATCTAGGAAAACAGGAAGGAATGAATGAAAAAAACTTAAATACAATAATAATCAAGTCAGATTCATCAAATTCTCAAATGCAAAAACGTAGTGGCACTTCCAATTCATTGTAAGACTCAGTACACCCCTAACTGGAAGGAAGTGATATATGCCGTTCTTGAATTCTTGAATTCTCAATACTATAGAATAGACCATTGCGATTAATAAGTCTACCATCGACTCTACCAATCCGTTCGAATACTTTCCTCACAGATCAATGAACTAGCGAGCATACAACAGACAAACCTCGCCGGTATCATCCACCACATCCCATCCCGCCTATTACAACTCATCCATAAGACAAAGCTACAATTTCAGAGCCTCGACTTGCTGCTCCTTAGCGTCAAGTTCTAACTTTGAGCGCCTCTTGAGCCTTCATCTTGTAGAGCCGAGCCTCGGAGGTAACGGCAGAATAATGAGATAAAGTGACAGCTAATTGGAATATGATACATCACATTTGCAAAGTTGTGCTATAAACTCCCCTGTATATCTATATAGGTGGGCAGATAAGATAGCTACTTGTGCAATGAACACCAATCTAGGGACTTCTGGCTCTTCATGATATAGGGCCCTACCTTTTCATATAACCTCCCTCCCCTTTAGAATTTGAATTAAAGGGGTGGCGGTGGATTTGGCGTATGGTTGTGGTAAATCCTGATGATAATTTGATTTATTAAACGACAGTTCAACATTGAATTGTAGGAGTTCCAGTGTATCAGGCGAATGCAAATTTGTGGCGACCACATAGTTAGACAGGAGAGACCTGCGACCATATAGTTTTAAACCAGAGATCTTTATGTATCTTCACAACAAATACCTATCTAGTATTCAGAGTAAGAAAGATATAGGAAGTTAAGCTTCATGTTCATTCAAAAAGTATTATGGTATAGTTGAAATGAAGGGTGAGACTTTGGTCTAACGTCCTTGGGTACTAGTATATTGTAAGAGGTTTTGGGCGGAAGCATATTAAACTCTACCTGCTAGGTGCCCAGGAACTTGGAAGTATCTAGGTATTCCGCAACCCATACAACGCGTTTTGAATAGAGAAGAGAAACAGAAGCGCGGTTCGTTTGCTCCCCGTTTCCCCGCAGCGCGTCTTTTCCACCTTTACTTCTATACACTCGCATACATTCTCTGTCACCATCTTACCCATTGCCTTCTTTCGTTTCAATTTGGATGTCTCAATATACAGACTTCTCCAATCTCCAATTATTTCACAGTGCTATTTACTATTACCACTTTAGCAAGTTCGACACGATTACACAACCAGCAGTATCGTAGTTGGAATCCCACCAAGAAAATGCCGACTAGTATTCCATGGACTGCCCATGATGAAGCTGCTCTTGCTAGAATGATGGAAAATGTTCGGAAGGAGAGAGGACTATCTAGCCCAAAGGGATCACTTTTCTTCGAGGAAGTATCGGAGAGATTGAAAGATGAGGGGGTAGATCGTACCCCTTCAGCATGTGTATCGAAATTGGCGCGCGACAGAGCTAAGGAGGAAGCCCAAATGGGGAATGCCAGCGATCTTGAAAGCCCCGGCCGATCTGATTCCGATTCCGATTCCGAATTTAGTGATGCTCACTTTGGCATTAATAAGGCAAACAGGAAAAATCGGTTGAAGCTTAGGTACACCCGACGCAAGATACCAACAGAAACCACCGATAAGTCGGCTCAGTTAGCGGACCATAGGCCTTGGGCAGAGGAGGAAGAAACCATTGTCTACGAGGCAATCAAGAATCAACTTGACAAAGAGGATCGGTTGGAGGTGAGGCCATGCAGTCAGGCACAGCTCTGGAAACTGGGTATCGACGCGCTGAAGGATAAGGACCATTCTCGATCCAGGTGCAGTATTCGATATTACTGGGTGACTTCTGGTACAAAGCGGCGGAGCTTGGTAGGGGGAGTCGTCACGTATATGAATGGCGACGGTTCCTCTGCAGCTTATAGAACTCGCGCTATCGAGAAGCGAAACTCGATTTATATAGGTTCTCCTCCTTGAAGTTACTGGCCCTTGACTATATGATTGCAATAATATAA
>JWJA01004647.1:0-20154 GCA_000812885.1 Lanzia echinophila
AGTCCACCTGTAAGCGTGAAGGTAAAAATGCACGGCGACAAAGATCGGCATGTAACATTGCGACGACTTACAGAACAGGAGGCAGCGGCCGAGCGTGCAGCAAAACGTGGACAGCGACGATCACGAGCAGACTCGGCAAGTGATTTCAGCGAACCCGAGTCTTCACATCGCTACCGTCGAGCAGCAGAACGTAGAGCGGAATCGACGGTTAGAGGTACGTCTACGGTGAGAGGTACATCGACAGTCAGGGGCGATAGGAGAGACGAAGCAAGTGGACCACTCCCACCACCGCCTATGGGGCCGCTCACACCGCCAAACCCGGCATTTGCAGCAGGCAAGAAGCCCAAGGACTCGGCATACTATTCTGGAAGACCGGATACATCGGGTAGTATGGACAAAAGTGCGCTCGGTCCGGGTGGGATGATGGGGGGCAGTCTTGCGAGTGAGGATACGCATGGTACATGGAGTGCGATGAGTCCGGATGGGAGCCAGGATCATGCAGCAGATAGGAGACGTAGGAGGAGAGCAGAGAGGCAAAGACAGGGGGCGGGAACAGGGACGCAGTTGGGTAGCGTGGATTATAGTTGATGATTTTCTTCGAGCGTTTTGAGGCGATCGAGCGTTTTTTTTTTCTTTCCCCCAAGAGTTGGGATTGGATTGTATTATGTTTTGGTGTTTTGGAGTGGGGAAACTTGAAAATGATTTTTTGATGCGCGCGTGTATGCATGCATGTTTTGTGGGAGTTGAGTTGAGTAAAGTAATTTTTTGATGTATTGGTTGGATTGGTTGGTGAGGTGGAGAAAAGGAAGATATTCATCCATATATGTGTATGTATGTACGAGTGAGGAAGGGGATTTATATATGGATGGATGGATGGACGGATGATGATGAATGTTATGACTGAATTGTATTGGATTGGTAAATGGGAGTGGGTAGCCAGCTACACAAAAATGAAGTTGTGAAGTGCGTATTCATGGACTGAGGGAGGGTTTAGGTTCAGAAAATGCCACAAGAACTTAGATAGGATACAGATGACAGAGGGGATACAGATACCTAGGAATTTTATATTTTTTGTGTGCTTTTATTTTGTGGTTTTGTGTGAAACTTCTTATTCTTAGTGGTAAAGTAGTATAAATAATATAAGTAGATAAGTATACAGGCTAAAAATATTTACCAAGTGATCGAAAGTATTTGAGGATATTTACGGTGTATATTTTCTCCCGATGACCCTGGGAAATCATGCTAGAAATCTTTGGTGGGATAGGTAGATTGTTTATGGTTTCAATAGATGACTCTTTTAAAAAGTGTTATAGATAGTGGAGTTTTTGGAACGGCAAATCGTTGGTAGGTATAAATTTATTGATAAAATCGATCTTGAAGAAGAAAGAGAAGATGTATTGTTGGGTTTGTGCTGCTTGCAAGGGATATGCTGTCCTGTCCTGTTCGGCTTGGCTGCCTTGGCTATACTTGCCTAGAAAACTTCCAGTTAGAGGGCATGTGTCGTGTGCGGTGTGGTTGGAAGGGAGGAAGGAAGTTATAATGGATGTTAGTTGAGAAAATAAATACATGGGATATTATGGTGGGAAGAATTGGTGGGGAGTGGGAATGAGGCACCGGTGTCTTGTCGGGTTTTAGCGAACCGAACCCCTTTTGAGAATTGGGTGTTGTGTTTTGCCACTATTTGCGCTTTGTGAGGGAAGAAAAGGGTACTTTTAGATTAAAAGTTTTGTTTGAATGATGTTTTGAAAGTAGGTTGATGTGTGTGTTGGTGTGTAGGTACGTATTTTGTGAATGTTAGTCAAATCAATTCAGTCATTCGATAATTAAAGAATCTACCTCAGTGAATCGCTTGACAGTGAAGTAAGTGAGTAAGGGCCAAAATCTGGGAAGTCTGACTTCCAAGATTGAATTAAGGATAATATCAGTCACATTGTGTGAATTATGTTAGTCATGTAAATGCGCTACGTTTGTTAATTTGGTTGTGAGTCGTGCTTCTACGTGGATTTAAAGGCGCGGCGAATTCTTTCCTACCTGGATGGTTTCTACAAACTACGATTATTCTATCGAGATACATACATACACACAGACACACATACACACATACACACATACACACATACACACATACAACCACAATCCCAAAAATGAATTCCGCATTTTTCATCACCAAAACGATCCCCGAGATAAAGAGAGAACTGACAATCCGCCAACGCGACTTCGACACGAAACGAGACGGCAAATCAGAACATCCCACAGAGGCCTACATCCCCAGATCGGTTGTCACAATAGAACTTGTCGAGAAATGTCGTCGGGCATTAGCATGTCTTACTCAAGGGCGGGGTTTTGAGCACTATGACATACTGGATCGGCTTCCGGTCAAGCTTGAGGGTTTTTATCAGATATGTCAAAGAATAAACGGGAATTTAGTTCTTCTGTATCTGGAAGATATGGAAAGAGGTAATAAGTTTCCGAGGGAAGATGCTATTAAGCTTAAGAATAAAATTCGTTCTGTTTTGGTTAGGATCATGATTCATACAGGTGAGTTTTTCGTCAAGTCCTACTTTTCCCTGGTAGTCGTGCGAAACATGAGACTGATTCAAGTAGATCTTCTGCACATAAGATGCTGTTACCGATCCGAATTCTCCAACGACTACATTTGGAATATAACGCGCGATGTTCGAGATGGCGATCTGAGAGAGGTGTACTCGGAGCAGCTGGCGAGGGTACATATGCAAGGAAATGCGCGGGGTTGTTTCTTGAAGCTTCAAGAAGATGAAAAAAGCTTCGTGGAGGTTCTTAAGGATCAGATGCGTCGCTTGCATCAGGAATTCTACGATTTGGAGGAGGCGGTTTTCGAGCTTGAGAAGGTGCTTCCCAAGATTTAGATTCGTAGGGAAGCTGCAGAGTGAGATGTTGTATCTTCGAGGAGGCATGTGCATGGTTTTTGAGAATGGTTTAACTACTTCACAATCATATCTCCATCAATATCCTAATATTTTTCCAGACTTCAATGATTTAATGGTGTGTTTGAAGTAGTATTACCGGTATAAAAAGATACGCTCTATAATAGTGATATGTACTGATTTCACACGACTTATGGCTATAATCATTATTAAATCTTATATTACTGTTAGTATTCAGTGTCAGGAAGTATAGCTAATTGTATTGAAATGCTAATAAGAATATGTAGACTACTCCAAACACTCATTCAATGTTCAAGTTCTTGATAAATCCCTCGGTGCTATGAGTAATAAGATACAGATAAAGAGATCAGGTATGATTTTCGTCTGGTATTATGACTCTGAGTACATGACACGATTTTCTAAATTTAGTTATTATTAGATTCGACTCATCTTTTTTCATGACACATCATGTCTGGATTTTGGGTATTTAAGTGTGGCATTCTTCCAGTTCTTGTGCAGGAATCTTCTTCTTTCTATATTACCTACTTTTGAAAGCTTGCGGAGAACATAAGTCAAAATGAGTTCGTGGGACAATCCTAACGAAGCCAAAGAGATTAAGGCAGTTCTTAATGAACGCCGCAGCAAACTCGTTTCCTTGTATGGGGAGAAGTTAAAACAACCCGATCGACTTGGCGACGCGGATCTGTGGGATGGTTTTACTCCCGTAGAACTAGCAGATCTTTCTATAAGTCAACTTGGACTCCTCAAAAAAGGTCGAGACTGTTACTTAAACGACCCCGAGCAGTTTCCATCAGAGCTCTCCTCGCTTGAAACGCGTTTGAATATCTACGCTGGGCTTGTGAGAAAATGGACAGATAGATGGATGCTCGAATTTGGGAATATATACTTTCTATATCAGGGTGAGGAGATGATTAGAGAACGGGAAGCAACGGAACGATCCAAGGAACAATGGCAGACTATTATGCTTTGTTATTTGGCCAAAGTTTTGGTCAATCTGGGTAATTGGTTCATTTTTATCAATCTTACTTTTCCAAGTTGGTACTAATTTAGACAACAGAGTATATTTATTTGAGAGCGACCGATAAGGTTATAGAACCATTTGATGAATTTAGCAGTTGGATTGACCACTTTCGCCGCAAGGATGATGGCAAAAACGACATGTATTACTCGGCGCTTCGGCGGGTTGTTACAGAAAGTCATGATCCAGACGGATTCTTCTATTACTCCAAAGACGACAAACCCGACAACCAGGCCGGCAACCAGGATCCAGAGAACCTCATGCTATTACTGGAGAAGCAACGGAAGAAGATGGAGAAGCAGCACCTGAGATTATTGGAAGCCGATGTTGAAAATCTTCTCAAGCTATTAACTCCGAATGCTGAGTCACACCATCATTCCAATCATTACAACGAGCCCTTTTACATCGAAGAGAAACTCCGCGGTCTTAGAGCTAAATTGAAAGAGAAAGATGTGGTTGGCATACGTTGGGTCGAATTCCCCAAGGACTACAACATCTATGATCTTGCAAAGAAATGTTCTGAAGCACTAACCGCACTCCTGGACCATGGACCATTAAAAAGCGCTGCTGGTATGGAAGATGAGCGAGAATTGATCTTGGATTGCCAAAAGGCTTTCGCATTAGAGAATCCCGTTATGTCTATGCCAACACTCTCTAGATTGTGGATCATACGATCCGGTGGTTATGAGTTTAAAGAAGAACATAACAATCTGTGGCAATTCATGGGCTGCCTTTTGGTGAAGATCATGATTCATGCTGGTACTTCCCATATTCTCTTATCCAAGCTGTATATGCTTCTCGCTAACATTGATCAGATCTTCTTTTCTTGAAAGCGACCAACAAGACGGACGATCGCGAATATGACCATTTTAAACAGCACATCATGTCTACTATTGAAAAGGATAATTCGGTAGAGATGAGTTATTGGAGTCAGCTGGACAAGTTTGTTGGGCCAGAGAAATTAAAGGGCAAGGAGGCTCTCACCACCAGTTATAAATCCGAAGAACACGCCCAATGGATCGCCACATGGGTTAAAGTGATGGTGGACAGAGTGCAAACGGCAACTAAAGAAGGGGTATAATGACTGAAGGATGCTTTCGTTGTACACAATGCTGCTACTCAAGCATACTCTTGCAGACATCTTCATGTACAGCTGTGATATAAACTTTTGTATTGCAGGATAAACACTAAAACCAAAAAAAAAACTCGTTGATCTTCCCACTCGTACATATGAATCCTCTTATGACGTGATATTGAATTATGACTCTAACCATCAGTGCAAGTCGACAAGATTAGAACAGATCGACTGAAGTCATTATCATCATACATACAATTCAACAGTTATGTATCAGCCACCATGACTCCGAGTTCTAATAATAGTTCATGAATCATTCTTTTACTAACATATTTCTCAAAGCTCTTGGGTATTTCTAATAATAGTTCATGAATCATTCTTTTATTGACACATTTCTCTGGACTTTTGGGTACTTAAGGTACACCGTCTTCCCATTCTACTCGAGTGTTTTCTTCTTCCTACATCACATCCACCTCATACAGAGCAACCTCTTCACACATACTACAATATCTTCATACAATTCATCATCTTCCACGACCGAGATACCCCTTTTTCGCACACTTACAGAAGACAACTACATCGAAATGTCTACCTCCGATAATCGCAACGAGCCTAGCACCGATAAACACGACAATAGCAAAGCCATCGAAGAGGGTGTCGATACTATTCGAAGTAGATTGCGAGAGTTTAAAACTCTACCTAAGAATCTTTACGACCTGGCGAATCAATGTCGCGAGGGACTGGATCTACTTTGTCATGAAGACCATGTTGGAGGCTATGATTACCCCAAGGCCAACCAAACTGTACTCAAAACATGGAAGGATAATTACTTCTCAGGGGACACCGACCTTATGAAATGTTGTTTGGAAATGCAGAACGACGGGGCGCGCTATATTGGGTGGTGGACGATGCAAGGTTTCCTGGTCCGGATCATGATTCACATCGGTACTTGATATACTATCTTGTAGAAACCATACAATCTTTGCTGATGTAAAATTAGTCCTCCTATTATTAAAGACAGCGCCCAAGCCGCGCAAGCAGGACTATGATTTTTTCAAGGACAACATGGTGGTCGGTATTGAAAAGAACGAGATCATTGGGTGGATTTTCCTAGAGGAGCTAGCGGCATTGGAGGAAGAGGAAGGCAAGGACTTTATGACTATTGGGAGCGGCCACTTTGATATGACTTACAAGCTCCTTAAAGAAATCAAGAAATTCAAGTGGCTTAAGCAAACATAATTAGAGGGAGGATAAGTAGCAGTACAGCTTCCAGGCTACTTAACCCGTACCTGTGGGGTCGTCGCCCACATACTGTACCGCTGCGATCAAAACTTTTATATCGCAGCAAAAAAACCAACTAAAAGATGAATAAAAAACTCGTTGATCTTCCTACTCATATCCATAAATCCGTATGACGCATTTGCGGCTGTGGCTGTAACTATGAGGCCACATGAAAGCCAGTTTATGTTAAGTGACTTGGGTATCTAAGGAGGCCATAAGGTGATTGTACGTATTGTGGATCTTGAGTGCTGCCAGATCATACCTTGTATGGGGGAAAGGCGTGCCCTCTATGAGTGAAAAGAATATTGGGCGGCTGGGGGAAGTGGAATAAGAAATGACTGTATAATCATATAAAGAGTAATGGATTTTAAAAATAGATTTCTAAAAATATATTGAATTAATGAGGACTCATGATTTTGGTCATAGTATAAGATTTGAAGTAAATCATGTCATATCAAGTTACAAAATAAGACGCTACCTGTAAAAGGTACTTTGCTCATACGCATGGTTTTTTGGTTAAGAATCTCTGGTGGCTCGAAGTACCAGTTAAATCATTTTACTTCTGACACATTTTTGTATACCTTTAAGCTACTTAAATCCTGCCTTTCGCCCTTCCTGCTCCTTCAATTCCTTCTTACTACATTATAATTCATTTCTACATAAGAAAGCTTGAAAACGTCCAACACGCCCATACCCTATAGCATTTGTGAACATCTACGGAAAACATATACTAAAATGCCCAACGTTTTCGACTCGATCCAGGAGGAACTGGGGATTCCACGACCAAATCCTATTGCGCATATCCCTCTCGAATACGACGTTCAAAAACTTGCCGAAGACTGTCGCCATGTATTGGAGGGCCTCTTACAAGGATTGCGGAGTCCTACAAAGGGTTTTTCTCTAACTCAATATAATGACCTCAAAAGCTGTGAATTGGTTTTCGGAAAACACACTGAATTTATGAAGGGTCTTTCGGTATTACAGCATAACGTAACTTTTAGAGAAGACATGAACAAAGACAATAAACCCGAGTGGAGGCACGAATGGAAGTGCCTATGTGAATTGCTCGTCACAGTCATGATATGCGCAGGTATTATACTTCTCATTTAAATTATTTACCGTTCATTTCGAGGACATGAGATTAATTGGAAAGTAGATCTTCGTTCCTTGCAAGATATCAAGAAGGACAATGAGACATACACAGATTTTAAAAATCGTATGAATTGTCTTAAAAGCGATGAGACGACAATGGGTATTTATCAGCAGGAGTTGGAGGCAGCGAAGAAACTATCTGTGCGAGATCCCGAGTACAATACGAACGGAAAACATGTCGCAAGAATCAAATCGGCTGTGAACAAGGCACAAAAGGTTTTAGAATATCTACAACATAATCAGACATCAATCAACATCCCAACGTATGTCAGAGATGAACTAGAAATGCGTAAAGGCCATTTGGACGACGCCGACCCAAATCGTACCAAGAGACTCGATAATAAAGATCGCAAACTCGAATATCCCCCCGACGAGAAGCCCCTGTCCGACACGCTTGAAAATCCCACAAGTCTCAAACTTGCAGAAATGTGTTTGGAGGGACTTACCAGCCTCGTCGATGGGTTTAACGAAGATGGCCACGAAGTTGAACTTTTCCGTCTTATGGAGGTCAATTTCGGACTTTCCGAAGAACTTTTAAAGGAAGCCACGAAGGGCTTCTTGTTGGACCTTGAGAGGGAAGAATTAGAGTTGCATAGCCATTTGAGCCAAGGGAATAACAACGACGCCAGGGAAGTTAGGAAAAACGTGTGCCACATTTTGATCCGAATTATGATCCGAATTAGTAATTGCAATACTTTATCCCAAACACATTTAGAACCATCGGTGCTAACATTAAAACCCAAATCCAGATTTGCTGTTCCTGAAAGCGACGAACGAGCGAGATATCATTTACCGAAAACTCGACGTCCATTACGTAAAATGGAAACAAAACGAAGACTGTGCATCCACCGGTGACCTTGAGAAGATTTATCGGGAGCAGTTGCTGTTTCTCTATGCAAACTCACCCCAGGTTGGAGGGGACGAATACAAGCGCGAACTCCTCAGCGATTCCCATTACAATAATCCCCGAATCGAAAAAGAGTTGAAAGCTATCGAGAAGGACGTAGCAGAAATGGTAAAGATTGGTCGTGTGTGGAAGGGTTCAGTTTAAGGTGGAGCAGAGGGACGGAATCAAGGTTTCGTGGTGGACAATTGGAATTTTTTTCAATGCATCGTACAACTGTGATAGAAACTTTTAAATCACAGCATAAATATTAAAACAAAAATAAAAAATCGTTGACCTTCTCACTCAAAAATCATACCTCTCAACAAAGAACGAATTAGATGTTTATAGCGATGATGTCAAGGTTTTTTCTCCATGTAAGCAAGGGAGGGTATTTTACGCTGAACAGCAAAAGTTTTGGCAAAAAATATTCAAAATTATATTCTGCCACTAAGCTCCGCCTTCAAATCGTAAGGGCCGGAAGGGCCGGCGTGCGGTGGGAGTAGGGGAGGTTCCCTCCTGTCAAATGTTGTTTCTTATGTCTTATTCAAACTAGAATTTACCCAAAATAAAATACACCAATCGTTCGTTGACAGGTCGGTTACAGCTGCCAGATGACTAGGTAACTCGCTGTTGGTCTGATATTGGTTTGATCTCAAAGAGGCATAGCGATTTAGCCATTTCGGACACTCCACATATTGAATCTTAGAACGAACTTCCACGTAACCGTCGTGCTTGTTTTTATTAATACTAATCATTTTCGAGCAGTCAACACTTGATTGTCTCTCAAAAAATTTCAGTACAAAATTTGTCCATCGTTTACTAAGTTCTTTTTTAACACAGCCATAGTTGGGATATCTGCTGAGATGACTTCCTCACTTGTGACCGATCGGGCTGATCCTCAGCGTGCAGCTCTCTACAAGGGAATGGAAGTACGACAGATAAATGAATATGATAGACTACGTATACAGCACGAATTGCACAAAGATGCCATGGGTGGTGTATTGGTCAGAGCCCCTCTGTAAAAAGTAACACCCGTTCGTATTCTCGACTCCGCAACTGGAGATGGTCTTGTAGGCACAGTTTTTCCGTTCAACCAAATGTCTTCCCCATGCTACATATTACTGAGTTTACTAATATCTAATATTCTAGTGGATGGTAAAAGTATCGAAGCAATACCCAAATGCTACATTTGTCGGAACCGATATCATGAAGAAACATTTTCAACAGCTCCCGAATATTCTAAGCTCCATAACTTTCAAGATCCAGTCAGTGATGGATGAGTGGCCAGCAGAGGACCAAGAAGCATACATCTCGTTCACCAGCGTTACTGCCTAGCAATCTTCAACCCTGTGAAAGACGAAGCCATCGTGCGCCGCCTCTTTGGACTGGTCAAGCCTGGCGGCTATATGCAACTGGTCGATGGAAATCGTCTTGGGTATGATAGAGAAGAGAATCATCCTGGTATAGGTAAAATGATGGACTATATGCAGCGAGGATTTACGGAAGCTGGCATGAACCCTGCGCCCGGCCCCTCCATTGCAAACTGAATGCGCAAGGCCGGTGCCGTTGACATCCAAGAAAATGTGTTGTCATTTCCAATGGGATGTAAAGCAACAACGGAAGAGGCACAACTCAACACCACGGATAATCTCAAGAACATGATTGATAATTTTGCTATGATTGGATCGAGTAAGGATTTTGTTCCGGGTGTCGCACTTTCTAGTCATTGCTAACATACTACAAAGACACCTAACTATTGGTTTACTCCCGAAGATTTTGCATCACTCAAGGAAGAAGTTGTAAAGGAGATGACAGAAGCAGGCAATACTTGGCGATTTTGGGTTGTCACAGGACAGAAAGCTAGTTGAACGTCGGGCAATACTGTCACATTTCACACTTTGATCTTCTCACTCACATATTTCTCGTGGCGCATCTTGATAGCGACTCAAATTGATATGACTGAATATCCAAATCGTTCTTTATGACACAGTGATATATAGGATTTCAGAGTACTTAAATCTTGCCATTCTTCTTCCACATCAACCACTTTTCCTTATTCCTACATTATAACCTTTTTCTCCGTTACAACCTTTTGGATACATACATAGGAAGAACTACAACAATGGGTCCTTCCATCAACCCTTCTGAAGTCCATAGAGACTACAAGAAATCCATTAATGAGGACCTTCAACCAGAACTAAACAAACTCCAACAAGATGTCGATGCGCAATGCCGCAAGATAGATAAGGTATCGGAGCTTCGTGTCAACATGAAGGGGAATGAACCCGATGCCGACAAGACGTGCCGGATAGATAAACTCGAACTCGCCGATGTCCCTGAGTCTTATAATGTTCACGACCTCGCAAAGCGGTGTTTTGAAGGGCTGGGTTTGACCGTTCAGATACAGCTTCGGCGTTGTCATACTTATGGAGCCAAGACCGATTATGTCTGCGACTTCTCGGAGCTTGCTCATAACGTTATGGATCTCTTAGACGAGAGTGGGGCAATTGTTAGTTATCTGAAAGCGTTAGAGCGAAAGAATGATGACGGGAAGAGGGACGGAAAGAAGGGCAGTTTATTGAACTTTGGCAGAAAGAAGCCTCGTGGGCAATCCTTGACAGAAAAAGAGGTTCACATACGGAAAAGGATATGTCATGTGTTGGTCAGGATCATGATACAAGCCGGTACTGTCCCATTTTGTCCTTTTAATCAACACTCCAGAACCTCATAGCTGATGTGAAAATAGATGTTCTTAATGCGCATTTAAAAGCAACCGCTGGTGAAGAGGGGTCCCAGAAATCTTTCATTAAACTAATGGAGGATATCCGACATGCAGGGAGTGAGATAAGGCCAGTTTATTTGCAGCAGCTTCTAGTGGTTGTAGCATTTCATGATGATGAAGCCAATAACATTCAGACCTGTGAGGACAAGGGATATGACAAGCTTTTAAAAGGCATGGAGGGAAATCGTGCTATTCTCGCCAGCTTCCGGTTCCAGGAAGAGACGTTTATGATATAACCCCCACGTACACTTTGTGGCGACTTGCGCATGCTTCAATTGTGACGGGGCAATTTTCCATGTACAACTGTGATCGAAGGATAGAAATCACAGCATAAAAACTAAACCAAAAAAAAAATCGTTGATCTTCCCACTGATACAAACGAATAAATACCTCGGCTGTGCATTTGTGATCACGGAAAATGACCATATTGACGTAACTTTATCGAACAATGACTGGATTGCCTTTCCAACTTGTACTTTGTAAAGTGCAGTGCAAATTGTATCGTGGGTATTCAAACGGTATAGCCTACAACTAACATGTCGAATCTGCAGATTGTATGCCAATGTGAGTAACCGTGAATTGTGGTGACTGCCAGCGAAGTAGGCCAGGACGAGGTGAGGCGTGTATGGTTTCCTTGCTAATGTCGACTTCGTTGAGGCATCCATCGCTATTAGTCACTCTGAATACGACTGGGGACTCGTAGAGCCCACCATTCGAGTCACTACCATGGGGAACAGTAAGGTAATGCAGTCATTATCTAGTGAATCACGACTACTCAGGCCATTTTCCGTTCTAATTATACCTCGATGAGTATTTTCAGTTTAACATCTAGCAGTTTTATGACAAACTGCTGGGTAGGTGCGAAATCTCAAAGGTATTTAAATCTCGCGTTTCTCCCTTCTTGCTGGAATCCTTTCTTTTTCCTACATTTCAAAAGTTGTGAATACATACAGATACATAAAGCGAAACTACCTTCAAACATGGATTCGAAATACGCACTTATCAACACCCCCGAGTACATTTCTAGCAAGCTAAAGGCTTTGTCAGTCGAATTACAACTGACCGACCCAGATGGCAGAAAGCGGCTCGAAGCGGAACCAAGCAAGCTTGTCGACCCAAACATGGATTGGGAACCCGCGCGTATCAACATCAACGAGGACATTTCTAGCAAGCTAAATGCTTTGTCGGTCGAATTACGACTAGCCGACCCAGATGGCAGCAAGCGGCTCGAAGCGGAACCAAGCAAGCTTGTCGACCCTGCTCCATTAACTTCGATGCTTGAACTTAGAGAACTATGCTATCGGGAGCTAGATCTATGCAAAGTATATTCTGATATGAATTCTGAGATCGAGAGTATTCAGGATACTTTGAAGGGTCTTGTGGGGCCTCTGGACTATCTTGACAGGACGTTTTTGAAAACCGGAGGCGAAGGTCCTACGGGGGTCCGGACCATAATCTGCCACGCTTTAATTAAAATTTTGGTACACGTTGGTAAGCAATATAAAGTCCATTTCTATAACCAAGCTGCGCGCTAATCCATAATCAAAATCCAGATCTTCTCTTCTTGAAATCGCGGGACATATGCTGGAATGATCTTGCAGACTGGGAATATGAGAGTATTTTCTTTCAAAAGGTGCCGCGTAATTCATTTGGCGTTCTAGCCTTTCTGGCCAAGTTGGAGGCGGAGCGAAAAATGTATCTGCAGCAGTTGGGGTGGATTGATGCAACTATGAAGCCACGTGGAGATATTCTGAGTGTCGAGTTCAATCCGGTCGAAGAACAGTTACACTCGATCAGGGACTGTGTGAAGGAGACGCAAAAATATGCTCGGGGGTGGGAAAATGAGCTCGATAAGAAAAGCTCAGTGAGGAAAGATGGCTTGATGAAATGCACGATTGATGCCAAACTTCAGCAACGCACGAAGGGATTTGGTTCTTAAGCATTCAATTGAAAGGTGCTGTAAATGTGTAGCTGTGGTGGAAGGTTTGAAATCACAGCTTAAAAATTAACCCAAAAAACGCGTTGATTTTCAAACTCATATTCATGAATCTGTAGCGGCGGATATTTCCATTGTGACTTCGACTATCAAGACAATATGAATTAATATGCTTTCAAATAAGAAAGCATATTCCAGCACTAAGCCATGGATTGTTTTCAGGATCCCTATGTTTATCCCTCTCAGAATGTAACCACCTCCGCGATGCTCGGAAAGAACTCAATCATATATGGCTCCCCGCGTCACTAGCAGCTACTCATTGCTATTCAACCCTTGAGAAATACAGAGTCTGTGATAATCCTTTTTTTAAATCCATGACACATGAATTTCATTACTCGCGTATCAGTTCTTCTATAGAGTGCTCCACATTCACTCCTCCTAGCTCAGGCCACCCAACGGGTGACCAGAAAGGATTCATCCATGAATCTATGTATGGCTCGTCTTGATTCATTTTTGAATATGACTCCAACACCGCCGAAATGACATTTCGAGTCACTGAAAACTCTAGTCATAATGAATGTTTCACAGTAAATAAGGACACTTCTTGACCTTGATACTCTAACGATTTCTCGTTCTCAGACTCATACCAACACATGACAAACTTCTACAAAAGTGCCCAGGTCGAAGTCAAAGAATCTTCCAAAACCAATTACCACATCCATTCCTGATGCACCTAGCAAGGCCTCTGGTACTACACCTGTTAAAGTATCTCCCAGCTCAAAAACACATTTGGCAAGGTTCATCCACGATGAACTCGAAAAACGCAAGAATGGCATCGAGAAGTTCCTGGGGGAGGAATATGCAAAAGAGGACAGCAAGGGAAGTATTACACGCCAGAATACATGATCGATCTTAATCCGCATTGGTATTTGTTGTCTCATAACTGAAGATACAAGATGACAAAAGAACTAACATTGAAGTAGATTTGCCCTCACTGAAAACACTGCCCCATCCAAAGCTATACAAACATCTCGAAGAACCCGAAAGCCTTAAAGCCCCTAAAGATACCACAACCCTCCAAACCCATAGAGAGCTCGAGAATCTTTTCCATAACTTCTCTAGCGGAAAGTTGGAGGCAGTCTATAAAGAGCAACTCTTAGTCACTTATTTTCAACGACCAAAGTTTTGTGTCTGCAGAGCGGATTTGGATATCAAAAGGTCCAAATACGAAGATCACGATATAATATTGATGATACACTTGCATAGCATCTATAGGGATATTACGGGAAGCTGGCAAGGAAGCTTACCGGAGGGTGCAGAAATGCGTAAGGTGATGAGTGGGTATATAGCGGAAGAAACCCGACGAGAACCGGGAGCTTAACAGTAATTGCAAGCTGAACAGGAAGCAGGAGTTGATCAGGAACGCGAAGTTAAAGAACAGGAGCGTGATATGAAACAGCACATAGATTGAATAATCTTTACAACCCGGATTAGGGGACCTGTACAATATATTGTCCAAACAGCAAGTTAAATAAAGTCGTCAAGCTCCCAGTACCGCAGAAGGTGGCATTAAAATCCAATGATACACCTGAGTAATAAATGAAAAGTTTTGACATCCAACATTACAAAACCAGTACGAATTATGTCTCAAAGTGCCGCAGTCCAAAAACTCCTATCATGTCAATTCAGTATGATTCGCACTACTACATATAAATCAAATGTACTCGGACTTATTCCCAGCTGATGTTTATGACGGAGGGCTCACTTTTGTTCATTTTTCAAGTATGACTTCAACAGAAACTGCCTATTTGAGTCACTGGAGGCACAGTCATAACTCAACCGCTCAAATACTTAAGGTGCGAATCTTCCCATGAGGGTTTTGACATTTCCTCCTTTTCGATCATACTACGAAATTCGCACAACTCTACACAATAGACAAGATGCCTGGAGACACTGTCGAACAACTTACCACCGGCGAAAACAACACATGCCCTAAAGATTCCCTCAGTCTTGATACACAGGAGTTCATCAAAGATGAACTCGCGAAGCGCATACAAGACTTCGAATCCATTTTAGCTAAAAAGGTGAATGTACTCAAAGAGTGGCTTGGACGGTCACTGGAGACGAAAGAATCGAAAGAATCGAAAGAATCGAAATTAGCAGACATGGGCTTCGAGTTGGACGTGGGCCAATACTACCAAGCAGACTCAAAGACCAAGGACAGCTTATTGACGGACGCAATTGGTCTCAAAGAATTGGGACCTGTACAGTACCATGCTATCCCGAAGGGTTATACACCGAAAAGAATCTTGGAGATGTGCATTACTGGCCTGGAGCTTCTAGATGCCAAAAGTTTTGAGCTGGTGGGATGCCCATGTAGGGAAGACACCATCAAGGAATGTCGAGAGGTCATTTATGTACGTATATTCGAATGCCCTGAGAACCACAAATATCTAAGTTCACCAAAGGCCGGCCATTCACAACCAGATTCAACCCTCCCACAAGAGCTAGATCCGGAGGTTTTGTCACAGCAAGAGAAAATCTGCAACGAGGCAGTGCAGATCTTGATCCATATTGGTACGAGAGTGATGACTATGTATTGGCACAAGAAGAATATCTGACCTGAGATAGATTTGATGCTTTTGAAGACGCTGCCGCACCGAAAACTATACGACGGATTCGAACATATTGCTGCCATACTTAGGGGTGGTGAATTGAAGGAGGTTTATTTGGAGCATCTCATGGTTGTTTGCAGCCACGTTATGGACTTTTGCGTTGGTCCAAACACGAAGTCAGGTGGAGATGGATATACCTTTGAAGTTATCTTGCAGGAGGAATTAGATATGGTGTTGGAAAAGTTAAAAGCATGTCACCCCAAAATTCAACACGGAAGTGGAGGAGAGATATTTGGATGAAATTTTGTTCGCTGAGTTAATGTCGCTTTGAGACATTTCGCATGGGGGTTCTTTACAATATATTCTCAAAATTAGAGATCAAATAAAACCGTTGACGTTCTAAAATTGCAAGCGATGATGGCCGATGTAAGCTCCAGTCCCGCAGATGCAAATAATGCAGGAAATCCCAACTCCATTTTTCTACACTGCGCCACGCATGGTCGTGGTCGGCCACGTCCGAATACAATACTTAGGAGAAAACTCCAAGGTAGTAGATACCTTATTAGAGTGTTATCTGCAAGCTCTATACTAACTTTGATTAGCAGAACAAATCAATAAATGATTTGAATTCAATAATAATAAAAAAAGAATTACTATTTAGTGTTTTTTTATTTAAATAGATATTTTAGGTCTGCAGCGCGAAGTATTGTTGAATTGGAATGTGGAATAATACACCGCGAAAACAGACATGTGGGGTTGGTGCCCAGTTTGATCTCGCATCACCAAGTATGTCGAGTTCATGGCACAGAAAGCTCTAGTCAAAGCTCTCTCTCTTGTTTACGATCTTCGTTGATATGTAATAGAAAACAGAGCCATTTCTGCCGGCCTGAAAATCTATGGTGTCATACCTTGAGACGCCATACCCAACTGTTCGGCCGATGGGAGTATTATATCCTTCCAAGTGGCAACAATTGTATATTGTCGCGCATAGTTTAGACTTATACAGGAAGGTTTCGAGAATGTGCCAATTCGAAGGTTACTTCAGTGCAGTTATTGGGACCCATTCGACTAGGTGGTGCCGGCGCCCCATAATTTTGCGGATATGTAGCTAAGATACCGTCCGTCGATCTCCAACTCTATACTTTCCAACGTTTATCCGCACCTCGAATATGAACAATTGTCGCAATTGAAGAGAATATCTTTCGCATAGCTTGCATATTAGACACCTCTATGCGATGCGCAGACGGGTCTTAATGTCGATAATCCGCACATTGTTGCATTGGGTATATATGCGGTGCGCGTATGAAACAGGCTCCCATTGCGATTTGTTGGGTTTGTGTGGAACATTTATCAAGCCGGGGCTGGTCGATCGAGCTCAGCTACCTGGTCGCGCGTCCTAGTTCGTCAGTTTGTGAGTGATAACAATTCTTCATCAAGAGTCTTCTTAGAAGATAGTGGAGAATGATTGACTTTGACGAAGGATTCAAACGACAGACTCCACCTGCAGACAAATTTCTCAATCACATTGAGAGGCCCTGTGTGCACAAACGAAAATGGATGTGCTACAGCCCATAAAACGTGAGGTTTCGAGACAAGGAAGTCGTGCTCGCACAGCATGTTGTGTCCTATTGTGTGGTGAGGATGGGTGGGGTAAGGCGGGGTTAATCGTGGCATATTTGGTAGTCCCCGGTGGCCGTAGTAATATTTCCTCCCGAGAATATTGGCTTTGGAATTTCCAACTGAGAAATTGCGTGCTCACCGGGAGGTAGATACAGCAAAATTATTACCAGCTCACCGGCAAGTAAGTCACTCCATCACCATTGAGCACAAAAACATGCTTGTCACTTCAAAATTCCGCAAGGATCATCACAGAATTTTACCGCCGATTCTGGAAAATTCATTCCCCACTGGCACAGAAGATGGAACATACGCTTGAACAAATGCAACTTCAGAAAGTTATCTGAGGTCGATGCTTTTATGATAAGAGGAAGTGACATATCCACCCACTGCTGCCCAAAGTCATCCATAATACAGTATTCCCAAATAAGTAATTGTCGGAATTGTAAGGATTCTCATTACTACTCATGTGGCTTACGGAAATGTCGGGGAATACTAGGTCCCTATCGGGATAGGGGCGGGAGTGTAGTGTAACCCCAATCTCACCCGCAGCGGTTAATGTCAGTCGATTCTGAGAACTTTTGATAATGGGGTGAACCTCGGGTTGATTGAGATTACATGATATATTTGTTTATGCAAACATTCTGAATCGCAATGGAGACCGATGATGGAGCTGGTTTGGTAAATCTGATGCTTTTGACGGTGATATTTGTGTTATTTGTAGCATGGCGACAATTCTATTACAAAACATCCTCTTACCCATTTCCACCGAGTCCTCCAGGCGAACCAATACTGGGTCATGTACGTTTGGTTCCTACGGAGAATCCAGAGCTATATTATCAGAAGCTGGCGAAAGAATATGGTGAGTTGACTTCATTACATTTAGTAAACCAAAACTAAGATAAACTATGATTACAGACACGGATATCCTTTTCTTCAAGCAATTTCGTACACCCATTGTGGTCTTGAATAGCGTGAAAGCTGCTAACGAGCTTCTTTCCGTGAGAGGAGCCAATTATTGCGATAGACCTAGATTTGTATTATTCGAGGTGTAAGTCGTCTCACATGTTTCATGCGCATTTTGCTGAAACACACCAAAGTATGGGATGGG
Source organism: Lanzia echinophila (assembly GCA_000812885.1). Taxonomy (NCBI): domain Eukaryota; kingdom Fungi; phylum Ascomycota; class Leotiomycetes; order Helotiales; family Rutstroemiaceae; genus Lanzia; species Lanzia echinophila. Next base: position 18,398 of record JWJA01004647.1, read on the forward strand.
GAAAGACGCTCACTTTCCTCCCGTGGGGACGGCGTTTCAAAGCACATAGAAGTCATTTACAGACAGCGTTTACTCAGACCAACGTCATTCAATATCGTGGTCTACAAGATCATGAGGCTCGGCAAGCTGTTTGTTCCATTGCGAAAAGGTCAACTGGCTGGGAAGTCGCAATACGAAGGCAAGATTCAAAAGAAGTCAATTAGTATATCATGTTAATAGTGGTGCAGATTTGCTACCGCAATTGTCCTCAAAGTCGCATTTGGCATTGAGATACGCGATGACGATGATCCTTACATCCAAATTGCAGTTGAGGCAACGGAAGCTACTGGAAATGGTGGATCCCCAGGAGCGACTGTTGTTGATTATTTTCCCCTTCTTGGTAGTCTCCCGTCATGGCTGATTCCCTCCCGAGCTGTACAACATGCTAGAAAATGGGGTTATGCCATCCAACGTCTTCATGATATACCATTCGCGGCCGCTCGGCGGAGTTTTGTACGTCGCATACGAACCCCTGCTCAGCATGTCGACAACTGACCAATAGTAGGATGAAGGCGCATTGAGCCAGTCATATGTGCGGCCCTTACTCAAGCAGCATGCCGAAAACGAGTCTTATGGCATTCCAAATCATTTCTCAATGGCGGATATCAACGGCTCGGCAGCTGCTATTTTCATTGCTGGAGCAGATACTACATACGCAACTACATTAGTTGGTATACTTAACTTATTGCTTAATCCCGCTGTAGCTCAAAAAGCCAGACAACTTCTCGACGAGAATATTGGTACAGATCGTCTTCCTTCCCTGGACGATCGAGCCAATCCTAAGCTTCAGTATCTGGAATATATCATTCAAGAGGTGGTTAGATGGAGACCATTATCCCCTCTTGGTGTCCCACATAAATCGCTTAAGGACGATATCTACCACAACATGTTCATTCCCAAAGGAACAAACGTCTACTTTAACACTTGGGCGATGAGCAGGGATGAGAGTATCTACAAACACCCCGATTCCTTCAATCCAGATCGATATCTTCCCAAGGAGGAAGGTGGAGATGGCGAGCCTTATCTTACTGAACCATTTGGCCTTGGACGTAGAATATGCATTGGGCGGCATCTTGCGATGGCGAGTGTTTGGATTTTCTTGGCAACTTTAATTGCCACAACAGACATCAAACCAGCGGTTGATGCAGAGGGCAAAGACATTCCGCCTTTGGTGAAGTTCACTACCGGCCTTTCTAGGTAAGATCTTTCTCTCATTCCCAAATCTATCTATCTACTTAGCAAATTATTAATGACAATCAGTCACTTACACCACTTTGACTGTCGATTTCAAGTCCGCTCAGAGGAAGCGCAGAGTCTACTAGAAGCGATATTGTCCTGATATGCTTTTCATTTGTCATTGTGGGCACATGATGCGGCCAATTCACTACGAAATTAAATATTATTACCAGCTATACTATCTTGCAGAAAATAGAACATCTCTAAGCATAACCCAATACCTCCTCAATTAGCCAATACAGGCTTCCAACCATAGTTATTTGTATTTCTTTCAGCTTCTCCTTCGACATCTTCCCTTTTTTCAAACTTCAAAATATCATCTACGGTGGCCTTTATGCTCTCCCACCATCCTTTCCATTCCGTTCCGAAAACTGCATCCCCTTTGGAGGTATCAAAGCGACCGAATGCACTTCGTGGAGGGGAGGCAACACCAGCTTGGGGTGCAGGAACCCGACTTCTCAATTCCGGATACTCTTCACGAA
>JWJA01004648.1:0-14931 GCA_000812885.1 Lanzia echinophila
CCATTTCCATGCAATCTCCAACGAACCAACTGGACCATTCGTATATCTCGCTCGGTGAAAGGCGAAGAAAATCAGACCTGGCTCGCTTCTCTCTTGACCTGAGTTGGGCCAGAGCGGTGTCCGACGGTGCTCAACCCTGGGCATACCCCTCTCCGCCCATGTCAGGATCTCCACCGCTTCCTCCAAGGCACCCAGATTCTAGCGATCGTGTACATGGAGGCTATGGATCAACGGGAAATGCCTTTAGGGGAGGACGTGTACCTCAACCTGAACAATTCGACCAAATGAGAGGTGTGCCTTTGAGAACTTACCCGCAGGACTTACATTCCCAATTGTCGTATCCCCAATATCAGATGGAAGATGTACCAGCGCAGTATCAATACCAGCAACCGCGAGCACAAATGGCACCCCAGCAGCCTCATCTATACGCTCCACAGCCCACCATGCCATACCCGGCGCCGGAACGGTCGCAAATTGGAGAAGCTCCCGGATATACTTCTCCCAAATCACAAAGAAAGACGAAAGGCCATGTGGCATCAGCTTGTGTGCCTTGTAAAAGGGCGCATCTCAGGTGAGTTCACCAACTACATTTATATATCTCGCACTAACGATGTCGTAGATGTGACGGTATGTCTCTCAATTCTTAACCACGCCCCATTTTCGTTTCCCCCCTTTAAGATATTGCATTGCTGCTTTAACGATCACTCTTGTGGACGCGCTACTTGTACGTGCAGAACAAAATGATAGACCATGTGGTGCAATACTCGTCACTACATTCGGTACAAAGAAAATGGCGAATACTGTATTCACTCAAGCGAGATTTCCATCTGGTGCCAAGAGCTTGGTAACACGCGACGAATTTCTAACTGAGGCCCGTTTTGCAGGTCTTCGTGAAGGTTATGTTCAGTGACACGATCAATTGGATCGATTTTAGTGGATACGAGCGGGCCGATAGGTTGGTGTCAAATACCGATGTGTGGCGCTACCAAGGGGTTGCACATAGTGTGCGGAGATAATCGTGGTTCTGCATCCTACTTCGGTGACAAGCGTCTCTTAGGCTCCGAGAATCCTTCTCATAAAATTTGCCTAGAAATTTTGGGTCGGACTAATGCATGCCAATCTTGGATCCCCGTTTGGGACTTCGCTGGCGTGATCTGAGCCTGTGACTGGAGCTTGCGCAGCACAACGTTTAAGCGTACGGGGCTGCTAAGTAGCGGAACAAAGTTTTGGGACGCAGAGAGGTATGGTCGCAGCCCCAGGTTTTCATGCTCTGCCAAACTATATGCCGACCTTTTTGGTGAGATCCGTTTTGTACAGGATTTTCGACCTCTTCATAAGACCGAGCATTTTATTCTATGAGATTTGGGTTTTTGTTGGGTTTATTTGTGGCCGATTGCGGAGCCGTTCTACCATTTCTTCTTTTAGACCATGAGCGTTTACTGACCGCGGTTGATATATAGCCCAGAGACCGTGTTCGCGATGTTTAAGCAATGGAAAGGAGGATACTTGCGTTGACGTACAACACAAGAAGAGGGGCCGGCCAAGGTTGCGAGATGAGCGTGAGCCGCGGTACGAGGGATCTGGTGCAAATTACCCATCATCGGCAGATTCGATGAGGAGACCGTTGTCGATGTTTTCTACTAGTGATATTCCAGTCTCTACTCCATTCGCCGAACTCCAGAGAGCCAATAGTGGATATAGGGTACTGAAGTCTCAAGGTGGAAACACGATGGGCCATGGAATGGTACCAGCGCCAATAAATACTAATTTATATGGAGACTCTATGTCCATGGCTCCGCGTATGGCCTTCAATGAACCAGCTTGCGCATTTCTCACGATGGAAATGCAAATCGCGAAAACAACCCAGGCATTTTCGGGGGTCATCGGTACACATTCGGTAGTGGGAAGAAAATTGCATGATATTGTTAGCTCAAATGACCGCGACAAAATATTCCGATTGCAAAGAGGTTTCGAGGATGAGCGCCGTGGCAGAGACCCGAGTTATCTTCCACCGATCTTTTCCAAGGCGGAGGAAGATAGAGTTATCTCATCCTTAACCTTTTCACCGAACGAGATAGGCCAACTGAGGACTGACCGCCCTGAGGTTTTCACTTTCCAAACACCAGATGGCCAGCAGCGCGGCTTCCATGTTCAACTAGGCCTCGCAAAGAAAGATTCGATATATTTCATTCTCCTGATGGTTCATATTCCAGCACCAACAACTCCACAGGCATACCAACAACCATTGTCTTCTCCATACTCTCGAGAGTCCACATCTCGCGATTCGGCATTTGGTTTCCAAACACCCAATCAAATGTACTCTTCACAGACCCCAGGGACTTCCCCGTTTTTGTCAAATCCGACATTTGGAGGCGGCGACATGTTGGTTTACAGGACCCCTGGGCCACTTGGACAGAACACTGCAATATCGGCGAACCCTGTTGCATATCCACAGCCCCAGTCGAGGCCAGATTATTCTCAGAATCAAATGACATTTCAGCCTCCAATGAACGATACTCCCACGATGCAACCTCAACCACAACCAGCACAGCGACAGACTGATCTCCAACTGCCTCCGATCCGCGGCAGTGAAACTGTCGGAGTTGGTGCTGGAAGGAGTAGGGATGATCGAAGTGGTCGCGTTGATATCGGTGGTCTTTTAGAGAACCCGGACCCTTCACGACGGAGAAAATGATTCCTCGCTCACGACTTGAGCCAATGGCAATCGGATGTTAGGCGCTATGACATATGAACTTTCATCTTCGATATATATTTTAATGTTTCGTTCAGCGACATCAGCAATCGCACGCTGCCTTTGATCCTTTCCTGGCTCAATTGTTTCTAACTCTTGTTTTTTATTTCGATTCTTGTATCATATATTGAACCACAGCAGACTTGCATTTATCATGTCAAGATACCATCCGATATTTGTTGTATAATATTTGACGTTTTTCAACAGCTCTCTTCGGTTTTGGCGGGCGTGTTTGCGAAAATTTGCACACAACTAGGCGTTTATTGGTCGATTTCCGCGTATCTCATGGCTAGGATATGAAATCATTGAACTCCTCAGTCCGGTGTGAGGAAGGTGTGTACGATATATGGAAGACTTAGGAAGAGTATCTCTCAAGAGATATACGATATAATGGCGTGACATAGTAGGATGTTGGAAGAGAAAAGAATGTGCATGTTAAGAAAATTTAGAATTTTGGCCCACCAATCTAGTACTCGTTTGCTTCGTGTGTGTGTGTGCATGTAGTATGAGACTAATGGCGGTGTAGTAAATGTGTATGCGAGGGTTAGGATTCAGTTATAGACCTCGGACAAAGTCGAGAAGGATGTTAACAGGGGTTCGACCATCCCTTCGTATTATCTCGTTGTAGATAAGTTTTTAGAAGTAGGTGTAAAGGACGTTTTGAAGTCTTTTGCAGAATGACATGATCTCGATTGTATAGTAGTAAATCTAAGAAATGTAAACTCAAGTGTCGATCAAAATGCAATACCCCGCAAAACCTGCAACCTTTATTAACGGCGTGATGATGGTGTGATTGGTCAACTTCTCTCTAACCTTAGCTAACTAATATATCGGCGGCAATTCTGGGTTTCGAAACGGGTATATTGTTACACTGATAATTGATTACTAATATTTCAATATAAATATATGGTTAGATTAGAGCTTCATACCTATCTAAGTACCTAGTAGGTTAGTATATACTAGTATTAGTATGTATGTAGTTTTGGTGAAAAATGAAAATGGTTACGACATTTATGTATGTGTAGTAGGTTAGGGTTAATATTGGAGAAGGGAAAAAAAAAAAACTCTTTTGAGGGGGGAAGGGGAATCTGAAACAAACGAGACGAGATGAGATGATAAATTCTCCGATAAGAAGATGGTGAGTGTGGGGATAGGTTAAAGAGCGGAGAATTTTATTTTTATTTTTTAACCAACAATAATTTCAATGTGGAAATTCCGATTCGTTACTTGCTGTTCCCCACAATGTTCGTCTGGTACAGACTTTGGACCTATTACTATTCTCAATATTTGGATGGATGCCACAATTTGCTTATTTTGGATTTGAATTAACTCTATGGGTTCTTTTGGAGATATCGGAGACGGATATCATGAGAATGTGAAGATTGAGGACTGAAATATCGGAGCTGATTGAATGAGCTGATGGATACTAGTAGATGACAACAAAGAAGGTGAGATGAAAACAAGAAAATTGCATTTGTTATTGATGATTTTTCTATTCGACTGCGACACGATGCAGAATCGAGCAGACATGGATTTTGTCGAGTTGCAAGTGCACATTTGAATGGCATTCAGAGCGACGTCTGAATTCTTTCCAATCCACATCCAATTGCCATTGATCTAGCTTAAACTTGTTTCCTTCTCTATGATCTACACGACTTCCTCCCATAGGACTTCCCCTTTATTTTCATGCTTAGGGCACAGAGGTAAAGGTTTATAATTTACGTAGGCCTCTGCAAGTCCGATAGCCAATCCTCCATACCCACACCATAATAACCACAGCCCGTATATATGAATCCTATAACGCTGCACACCTCCGCTTACGATCATCGATATCAAAGCCACCAATATACTGCCAAACACACATGTCCAAGTTTTGGTTGGCGGTAACTGATTAAGCGAAACTGCAAGCACGATCAAGGATACTCCGAGTGCTGCCAATGAAATTAGAGCAGCAATTTGAAACCCCATTATCTCGTCTGAATTTTCCGATGGTGTAAGCTGAGGGCTACTGGTCATGCTGTTTCCCGAAGATGACATATTCTGAGCGTCGACCACGACCTCTTGGAGAGTGGCCCCAACTCTATTCAAAAGAGGAACGATATCGGAAGTCTGATTGTGCATTGTTCTGTTGACGATACTTATTTGCATCAAAACATCATGAATCAGCACTTTTTCATTTCGGATAATATGGCCGCACTGGCGTTCGGTGTTGGCGATGCTGTAGCTTGTGGTTTTGCACCAAGAGAATTCCCCTAGGCGGGTAGAAAGAGGGAGATCAAGAGAAGGAAGATGGTGACGCCCATAAAACTCGTGTAAACAAAATTCGCTGTCTCTCGTCTGGAGGTTTGCTTGTAACAATTGCAGGTATTAAGCCCGGGGACTGGAGGAGGATTCTCTACCGTCGCTGTCGTCTGGAGGAGGGGCTGTGTCGGTGTCGTATCGACTTCCGGTTCGGATTATGGCGATGGAGGAAGAGGAGAAGGGGTGGGATTAACTGACGCTGGCGGCTTGGTTTGAGTCATTTTTACGGTAAGTTGCTTCGCGAATGGTGTGGAGAAGGAGATAGTTCGGAGATATCTACTCTATATATGTTATTTCGGACTGTCTGCGGACGCTTGGGACTAAGTGTCAGAGAAGGAACTCAAACTTTATGATCTATGATTCCGTAAATCATACCATGTGGAGGCAAGTGACCTGGAAATCTAATTTCTACTAGTTCACCTCCGCCGGCCCAACTCTAATACGTTTCCATGTGGCATTCATAGTCGAACTATGAACTCATAAAGTCATTCATTTCCTCGTTTACTCTGATTTTATTGGCTATTTCGCTTTTCTAGAACGCAACGTCGCTGTTCAGTTATTGGATTTATGCAAATGAATCAACCGAAGTCAATGCAAATATTTCGTCATCACAATTCACAAGCGACACGAGTTCAGAGAATAATTTCAGCCCAAAACAGATATTGTGGACTCCATAATGGAAGAAACACATATTTACATGAATACACAAAACTCCGGTCGTTCCTAGATGCAATCCGCTATACACCGAAAACATTCCAACACCGACGCGCCGTGTATAAACCAGAAAAGCGCCAACACCGACACACCGTATATCGACCATAACGTCCATGAGGTAAATACAAGGACGTTATGCTCCAGCAGCCCTCCCGAGAGAGATATTACTAACAATGTTCCGAAAACAGCAGCCAGTCTCCAATACCATATAGTAATATCTTTTTTCGAACAATATTTCTTAATGCCCATGTCAAATAACACATATCCGGGAAGGAGTGCAGATATTGAGAACATGAAGAAAGGTATAGAAAAATTTTCAGCTGCCGATGGATTAGGATATTCACGATATCCAGTATAGGATTTGCTGCAATTATAGCCAGTCATATTCGCTGATGTTACACTCTGATCGGCCACAAGTCTCTGAAGCGTCGCATTGATATCCGCAATTTTCGGGAGAAGGGTTTCCATCAGCCGCTGGATTGTAGCATTGAGGGATGCAATTTTCCCAAGTACTACCGGATCACCGTTTCGCCCAGGTGCCGGTGACTGGGTTTCTCCAGCTGGTTTGTTGTCCTCGGGGAACCACCAGGCTTCTAATACGTCCAGCGTAAGTTACATTACCAGCATGGCGCATGTCAAAATGACTAATCCTGAAAAGATCTTGGACCAGCCTTCTTCCTTTTGCGTCTCTCTTCGTTTCTTCTTGCAATCCTCGCATTTGCACTACTGCCATGAATGCACCTGTTGCTTAGCCTGGGGTGGTGGTTGAGTTTGAATCTGCTCCTCGGCCTCCGGGGGTGTTTGAGTCTGTGTCATTCTTGGCAAAGGAATAGGAAAAATAAAAATAAGAATCTAGAATTTGAAGATCGACTGAGGAAAAACGACTTGACAATATGTATATGCAGCAGATATGTGCATGCATACTCATGAACGTGCAGAAGTCTAACTATATAATGAATGAACTCGGATTATCCGAAAAGCTTCGGTTGGGTAAGGTTAAGTCTAAGTTTGACCAATGACGACAACATTCTTCGTGCGAGACTAGCGTCTGCGTTAAAAGTAACTGCGAAAAACGGTTCGCACCTGCCTCATTCATTAGCGGATTGGTTTAAAAAATAAATAAATAGATCTCTGTTGATTTTCTTGGTGGAAGTTTCTACTTCTCATACATCTTCATTGTTGATGATCGCCAGCTTGGCTTGCTTTCTTGCTTTGTTTTCTTGCTTTGCTTCCTTGCTTCAACAGCAATACCATTGGGTAAGGCAAAGATATGCCTCTCAACGCTCAATCGCCCATTTATCTCCATTATCTCCAAAACATTGCCCTAATCATTATTTGCTTAACATTTGTTCCACTCATCAATACCGTTGCTGTTTTATCCTCCCTCATTTCTCCCTTCACCCGTACCACCCGCCACATAAAGCATCGCCGCAAATGGCGCGCCACGTCTTCTCCAGCATTCCGCCCGCGCACCATCCTCATCACCGGCGTCGGAATGTCCAAAGGTCTCGCACTGGCACGTGATTTTTATGCCGCGGGCCATACCGTCATAGGCGCCGACTTCGAACCCTACTACATCCCCGTGAGTGGGAGGTTCTCCCGTTCTCTCCACCGTTTCTTCCGGCTTACCAAATCCTCTTCTTCATCCCTGGCATCTTCCGAGGCCGAGACCAAGACCAAATGCCCATTAGCATACATCAATTCCATTCTCTCAATCATCCGCACCCAGAATGTCGAGCTTTGGGTGTCCTGTTCCGGCGTCGGGTCCGCCGTCGAAGATGGCCATGTAGCCGAGCATATCATGTTAGAAACACACTGTAAAGTTGTGCAGTTTGGCGCCAAACTAACCTCTACTCTACACGAGAAATATTCCTTCGTCGAACACACTCGCAACTTGGGATTAAACGTGCCGCTAACCTATCGCGTGGCCAATACCGACGAAGCACTCAGCATCTTGTTCCCCCCAGAACACACACAAGAAAGAAATTCTACCACCCCCAAAAAATACATCATGAAGCCTGTCGGAATGGATGATGCCGTTCGCTCCGACATGACCTTACTTCCACTCAGCAATGCCAACCCCAACGAAACCACAGATTACATGAACCGAAACCTGCGTCCCACCCCTACACGCCCCTTCGTTATCCAAAACTTCATCAGCGGCCTCGAATACTGCACGCACGCGCTTGTCATCCGCGGAAAACTACAGGTCTTCATTGCCTGTCACTCCTCGGATATGCAGATGCACTATTCCTCTTTGCCATCTTCGTGCGCGCTGTCGCAAGCTATGCTAAGATATAGCACGCTCTATGCATGGCGCACGCAAAATGCTTTGGGTAAGAATTCCCTGCCCGTCACTGGTCATTTCTCTCTGGATTTCCTCATCAATGAGGATCTTGCTCTTATGGGCGAGGAGAAAATCGGCGCTACTGATGAGGAGATTGACGAGCTGATGAAGAAACTCTCACCCATCGAGTGTAATCCGCGTGCGCATACCGCCGTTGTGTTGATGAGTGGTGCTGTGGTAAAGGAAGATATGGTCTCGCGGTATATTTCTCTTCTGGACGTCGATTCCAAGAGCAATGTGCAAGCAGATTCAGATACAGAAACGGCTTTCAGCTCGCCTGTTGTGGTTGTGCCAAGTCCGCAAACAAAGGATATCTATTGGATTGGACATGATCTCGTTGTGCTTGTGGTGCTCCCTCTGTTGCGGTTCTTGAGATTCGAGGAAAGTGCATGGGAACTTGTTCGCGGATGGTTAGAGTTTGTTTGGCATGTGCTATTTTGGAAAGATGGCATTTACGAGATCTGGGATCCGTGGCCATGGTGGGCGCTGTATGTGGTGTATTTGCCGTGCATGTTTATGGTCAGTATGTTGGAGGGCAGTTGGTGGAGTCGATGCAATATCAGCACAGGGAAGTTTTTTAGGGTTTGAAGATTGATCGTCATGTATAATTAGTGTGGTGACAGCATCGATATCACGGGGTGCTTGAGAAAAGTTGGAAGATTCGGGTGTATTGGTATGACTAATAGGGGAGATATTTGGAGTTTGGGGAAATGCTATGAAGAGGTCACCCAGATGACATACAATTTCGCTTCTTAAAGTCACGCGGAATTCACATGCTGGGCCATGACAAACTCGGGTATGGAAGTATGATATCAGTAGTCTTTTACAGAGTCAATAAACGATTTATCAATTTAGTGTCAGAATCAGAACTAATTTCAAGTCAACTCGCCCACAGCAGCCCAACGCTTCTAATGAGGCATAGCCGAGTTCTTGACACAAATCTGGAACATTTCATCAACGAAAGTCGGTGGATCCACATCCTCCATAGCATTAGCCGTGACCCCATGACTCGCATTTTTGCCAACGTCGAACCCCACTCCCTTCGCCTCTCCTCTCCCCTCATTCGGCGGGTCAGAGGCCTTCCGGACATCTCTTACGACATCAAAGCTGACCAAGATGCCGCCTAGCGATTGAAGAGAATCCCCTATTCCACCTTCTACGGTTGTAGCCTCTCCTGTCTTGCTCTTCATGTAGCTAGTATGACGACTATTATTCCACATAGTTCTCAGTCTAGAAGGTCGTTTTTGCGCTTCTTTTTTAGTAACAACCTTTGTGATGACGTTTCCGAATGGATCCACATCTTCGACGACCTCGACATCATTTTGGCTACTGTCCTTGTGTACCCTCCAATGAGACAGCTGAAGCTTTCGTTGCCCAACGCTTTCACGAGATGTTTGCTGAAAAACCGGAGCGAATTCTCGATATATGGATCTTGCGAAAAACGCATGATCCAAAGCGTTTTTGTAGACACGTTGACGTAACTTGAACAAGGTTATTGGTGCGAAAGCACACTTCTTTCCAGGTGGACGACGCGTATTAATAGGTACCATGAGTCGAAAAGTGATCAGTACTGCTTGGCCTGGCTGCGAGTCATCTGAGGTACCGCGACAGGGTGCCTTGATGGGTTTGGCGATAAGGCAGGCTTCACCAAAGATGGGATCGCCAAGCTCATATTTCAACGATTGAAGGGTGGTGAGTACTTGGTTGGAGAATGCCTTTTCTCTTTCTGGTAGCTCCTTGGCTTTGGTGGCTTTGCTAAGAAACTTTTGACATTCTGTCACATTCAGACTGTCCATTGCCCTAAGAAAATCGAGCTGCCAGTCCTCTAGTTCTTCGAATGGTAGGGTCATTGTTGGAAGCTGATTTTTTGCATCTTTTCTTACGACAATGTCGAATCCTCCCTTTACTGATGCTCGAATGGCAAAGCAGGCAAGGTGGCAGCCTGGCTCGAGAATATGATCATGGCTCGCATAATCCCACATGTTTTTGAGGTGATTGACAAGAGGATCGGGTCTGATTTTCAGCGTCTCCGAAAGGTAGGAAATTACCTTGTCGATCTCCGCAAAACGATAGCCGGCAGCCTGTAGAGCCTCTCGTTCTTTTTGATGCACCCTTTTGACGAGGAAGAGAAGTTGACCAGTCCCTACTCCGTCGGCATCTTTCTCGAGGTCTTTCCTAGGTCTTTTGATAACTCGACGTCCACCCTTTATCTTGAACGTAATCTCAGCAACGATCCTGTCAAAGAGATCACTGACCTTGTTAACCCGTGATTTGATGATAATTTTGGTGGATACATTCAGCCCAGTTGGTATAACTTCATCAAATAGACTGCCAAGCTCATCTAAGGGTCTGCCAAGCTCATCTGCTATGTCCGCAGCAGCGATACAGAACAATTCTCTGAACACTATGGAATAGTCTTTGATTGGCTCGCCATCATCAGCCATAAGACTGACACCATGGCTAGCCCCTAGACGATGTTCGTGGCAATGGGCATCAATATTCAGACGCATGGCCGGAATTATACTCTTAACACAGCGCCAGTTCCGAGCTGTGCGGAATATCCATAGGAATGTAGGGTGGGAGATGCTGAACACATCGTTCATGTTCTAGAAAAGATTAGCTCCTAGCAATGCAAGTGAGTGGGAGACAACGGTACCCCCTCTATGAAAGAATTAGTGATTTTGCGAGTTGGTAGTAGTCCTTCTGGTGATATTAGAATTCTCCCATGCTCATCGAATATTGCGGTTGAAAGAGAAAGTTTCTGAGAGCTATTGATCATATCTAATTTTTTCAAATAACGCAGAACACGCAAGGCTGCATGTGCGCTACAAGCCACGATTGTCTAACAGTATTAGCATACATACTTGCTGGGCCTCGATTTAGTACAACTTACCAAGACTATAGCTGTCGTAGTTACCATGTGGCGAGAAGCGTTGGAACTCGATGTCGGATTGGGGGCAGTTACACGGTAATAGGTACCAATAGAGGATAGCCAATGCATACCAGAAACAGCGATTGCAAGTAAAGATGCGGAAATACCACGCTTCCACCATCGCGTAGACCATCCCGACCTCCAATAGAAGAAGAGAAATATCGGTGCTATGCACCCTACTATAGCAACGAAGGCGGAGACCACTACCCAGGCAATCGTATAGTAACATGTGTAGTTTGAAATGCTGGCCTGCCCTAGGTAATGCATCCCACAAATTCCGAGCCCGGCCAAAGTTCCACCCAAACAGACGCGGGGTATATTGACTGTTTCGTGGGATCCAACAGCCCAAAATGACATGAAAAAAACCAGAACCGGTAGAAAGAACGACTCAGGTGTCATAGTCGAATTGTAGGATATTTTTAAGCCGGGGTCGCCATCGCCGAGGATGAGTGCGTAATCTCCAATAAAGTGCATACACCAGATAGCAACACCACCCATAGAGACCGAAGAAATGACAAGAAGCGTCCTGAAATTGTTATTGATGGCCTACAAGCCTTCTAGGAATGCGACATACCAGTTGTACCGGCCTCTCCTTGTTGTCCTCAAATTGAGCAACTCCAATGCTGTCCAGGCGCCTACGAGGCTTACCAAGTACGACAAGATAATGAATCCTGCATTGTATTGTTTCTCGACGACATGTCCTTGCAATTTGTGCCATGCCTCGATCGTAATATTGGATGGGGTATCGATCGTGACATTCGTGGCATTATTGGTATCGTTGGCGTCGACCATATATACAGCGGGGAGACAGTTCGAGGTTGACGGATGTAGTACGTTGTGTCCTTATAAATTGATGATATGCTGTTTGTCTTCGTATATGCGATAGACGTTTTGTTCATTATGACTAGACCAGCAAGAATTCAGAATCGCTCATAATCAAGTGTAAGAAAATGCCAGGTTTGAGAACTATCCAAAAGGGCCTCGGAACTGTTGGCGTTGATAATGGTTCGAACGGCAGTTGAAGACTGGATAACTTGCAGGCTCAACAGTAAACTACTCCCACACTATTCAGTACTGTGTAAGAGTGAGATTGGAGGATTTTGATATGATACCGGAAGATATAGTTAAAAGAGCTTGAGTTATTGCAACAGAGTACCCAGGCGAATGGCTCGAAGTTACAGGAATCAAAAGAAGAACACTACGTAAACAGCAGAGAAGGGGTATCTGAAAATTGAAATAACAATTTGCATACGATATGCAATGCCAGGTAATAGAAAGAATAGCAAATAGGAATAGGATAATGAGCAATAGGGAAGTATGTTTTTAGGTAGAGAGCAAATGCAAAGTGAAGACTTGGTAAGTAAATACTTTCATTTGGACGATAGAAATATTGTAAAGTTAAGAATAGAATCAGGTGTCTGCATGCTTCACATAAAAGTCCAATTGGGAAGGAAGGAAGTCGTTGTGACTTCCTCAAAAGCAAGAGAAACGCTACCTAAAAAGGACTCGACGAGACTTCTTTCCTTTCCTCTCCTCTCCATGACACCAAACCTTACCTACTTGGGTATAAGGAAATGATAAAAGGATAATTCTCAACAATACCTAGGTAGGTAGGCATTGCTGTTCCCACCGGCAGCATGAAGCAAAACTTCTCATAATATTGAGAACTTGAGGAGCGGGTTGTTTTTTATTTTTTAGCCATTCAATAACGGTATACTCAAAGAAACAAAATTGTTCCTCTATGTTTCTTTCGTTGCTCAAACAATGGAGCATTCACGATTCGATGCGCTCGATGGTAGTTGATCATGCCGCTCGCTGTTTTAAAGCTACATTGGTACATTGGGAGATTCTGATACATAGTATTACGGCGTTATGTATTTTGTACCGATACATTAAACGCTCATTTTGCGTACACACTCGCAAACACTTATCAACAACTCCTTTTTATATTGCAAAACAGGCAATTGCAAAGCATAAAACCTCAAGCGGAATCGATAAAATTTGGTGCACTTGTGCCGGAGTCTGTTCCTCTTGTATACATTGCAAATAAAATTGTTCTGCTCGTGTTGGATTCTCCAATACTAGGAAACGTGAATGGCCATTCTCGCCGCTGATAGGTGACGGCATCTGTCCCGAGACTGATATTATGTTGGGTGATCTTCGTGAATATAATTGACAAAGGAATGATCATGTGCACATGAATGGCATATGAAATGCACGTTGACTGTAGATGGATCAATCCTACGGATCAGTTGTTGGAGGCGAAGCGTTCGGAAAATGACACCAAAACATCTGCATGGTACTGTACAACAGCTTCGTTCCGACTCGAAGATGTAGAAACCCGCTTCAATTGGTTGAACCATCCAATAAACGTGGTCTTCAGGATGGCGCCGGTACCGTATTTCTCTCCCGATGATAGGTCTGGACTCGGCATGTATCGATAAACCACTTGCTCAGCGGCATGCTACAATTTCCAAGAAGAGAATTGGCCGCCAAGGTTCACATTGATTAAGCTCCAAATATCGAACTTGACGAGAAGAATTCGAAAGAACAGCTTTATTATATATTTTGTAGATCATAGCCATTAAGATGTATGCCGATCTCAAACTTCGATTCGTCGGAAGTCTGTCATTGTTGTAGGAAGCAACAGAAGCTACAATTCCCTCTGTCGAACCCATTGACTCTCGATGGTACATCCAACTACATCACAGAAAGTATCATCGGAGTTGTGTAACCATTTTCGTTATTCAGATTGCGCCGTCAATCGAAGGTAGCTGCGAGATTAACCCTCAATTTGGACATTTCCCCGCCTCAGCCCTACAGGTTTCCCGAGATTATCCCCAATATAATACAACACATACAGTACGCAGTAAATCATATCGGCGTTCGAAGAGCATTGAAATTGAGATTATTTAAAATTGTTCTTATCCTGGTAATAGAAGGAAATATTTGTTGGATCTGTTAGTCTCCAGGTAAGCACTTCCCCTAATCCATAGCTCAAGCATAAGACATTTTTGTTTCTAGAAAATTTGGCTTACTTCGACCAAATGTATATTTACATAGTATCTACGGAGTAAACTGGTCTTGTGGGTCTTGTCTTTACTCAAGTACTAGTGAATACAGAAATAGATATTCAATATCAGGCAAGTAAGCTCGTACAATTACATAAGTATTTGGTGGGTAGGAGTATACCAACGAATATGTATATTACGCTCTATTTAGGAAAGGAAGATATGAGAAGAGGTAATCCTTCATCACAAATGCAGGTACGGTTTCGGGAGTCCAGAAATTGCCATCATCATCAACAACAACAACAGCATTATTAAGTATCATACATATAGGTCTGATACAATTCGAGGTATGCGAGATCAAAGTCCCTGTTATTGAAAATTTTCAACATTCTTACTTTATGCTTCCAAATTCCAAACTTTTGGTTCAAAAACCTTAGCATCTATCGTAACACCTGCATCTGCTGCATCAATTCTGAAAGTGGCGAAGCCAATTTCCAATTGAGGTTTTGGGTTGCATCTCACAAATCCCGCAGCCCCTTTCAAGCGACCGTACTCGACATTTTGTAGGGTTTTAAATATACCCTGCCGTTGCAATCCTTCGCGCGCGATCCAATTGGGTTTTATGATATTCCAGATTACAAGGAATCATAATACCATCAAAATAATGATGGTGGGATTCTGGCCCCCTAGCAAGAGCTCTTCCTACCTAGAATTGCGGCGTCGTTAATATGAACGAGTTTCTCAATTATAGCTTACTTCCTCTCATTTAAGTTCTTCGATCCTTTCGATACTCACTTTGAACTCTTTCCGAACTCTCGTTCTTTTTCTTTTCTGTTTTGTAATTTTGTCATTCGTTTTTCTTTTATACTCTCTT
>JWJA01004649.1:0-18088 GCA_000812885.1 Lanzia echinophila
ACATTGAAAACCCGCAAAATCCCCTACAGCGAATGGCCGTAGCCCGTCTCTACGAGCGCTTCGAAGCCTGGGATCTCTGGAGAGATATCTTCTTCGAGGGCTACCGTGCACAGCATGCGCAAAGCCAAGCCCAGGATAGTTCCAACACGGTGTTGTTTTGGCAGCAAGTGCATTCTCGTCGTCTGGAATTGCACGCGCGCTATATCGTGTACAGAGAAACGAATAATTATGTGGAGATGGCGATCGCGGAGGCAGCGCGCGATGAACAGATCGATTTCTCCCGGATGTGGAATTTGGCGATTCTGCAGGCTAATAGGGATCATCAAGTGAGAGCGCAACATCAAACGAGGGTGGAGGAGCAGCAGAGAATTAGATTGGAACGCGTGGCGGCGGAGCAGCATCATGCGAGGGTGCAGCGGGAAACGGAGCTGGAGCGAATGGAGAGAGTAATAGATGAGCAATTGGAAATAGTTCAGCAGCGGGTAAGGGTTAATCTCGTAATAATCGATCTGCTCATGAACGTCGGGGCCGAAGGCGTGCAAATCGACACAATATTGAATAGGATCAACAACGACGAGCTCATGAACAACGAGGTCATCGAAGGCGTGGAAATCGAACACGTCGAGCATGCGAATGAGGAAGCCAATTTGAATGGCTATCAAGTCACGTGGCAAAATGGTCTCGGACCTCAGATTCCTCAGCCGGAGGTTGTCGATGAAGATGCTGTCTCTGCGCATCCTAATTCAGAAGCAGCAGAAGCAGCAGAATCAGCAGACGCAGCAGAAGCAGAGCCCAACAACGAAAATCTCAATCCTAACAATGAGCAAGCGAGGAATCATATAAACCCTTCCCCTGATCCCGCAAATCAACACCCAGGACTGAACACTCCTACCCCCGAGGCTACCCAGGAAGATAACGCTGTACCCTCACCACTAACCCTCGCATTAGCCCCCCGCGAAATCGACCCGATTTCCGACGTGCTGCGCGAGCAGTATACAGAGGCTCGCGCGCTAGTAGTGGAATTTGATCGATTGATCAGGGAGGAAGCTAATGCAGCACCGACACAGAGAGATGAGACTCCTATCGTATCTAGGATTCCGTTGTCAGCAACGAGATCTAGGAATAATGTGCGGGGAAGTCAATCGCTGGCTAGACCGGGACATGGAACGAGTGGTCAAAGGAATGTGATTCGTTCTGCCGCAAATACTCCTTCTCCAGCTGTCCTTGCCGCACATTCTCGTTCTCCAGGTGTCTTTACCCCACTTCCTCGTTCTCCTGCTCCCGGCGACCCACTTCCTCATACACCGGTTCTCACTGGCGCAAATGCTCCTTCCGCTGCTGTTGCCGGTCCGCGTCCTCAGTTTCGTTCTCCTGCTGTTGCTGGTCCACGTCCTCATATTCCTACTCTCGTTGCCGCAAATAATCGTTCTCCTGCTGTCGCTGGCCGCGCACCGGCATCCTTCCCTTTGTCTCCTCCACCGAACCCATCCGGAGATATATATCAACATCGTATGCCGGACGCATTGAGAAGATTTGCCCGGAATCCTTTGCTCATACCGCCAGAGGGGTATATGGCCTGGCGGGCGCGAGCGGATAGTATTTCCAGTAATGATAGTTCTCTGCCTGAGCTGGTGGATCCAGCAGATGAAGAGAATCGGAATCAGCGGGATGTGAGTGAGGGTGAGAATGCGAGAGAAGAGAGAGGGAGAGAAAGACGAAGTGAGAGAATACTGCTCGCCTTACATAGACTTGGAGCATTGCAAATGCCAAGATCGAACGGGGAGGGATCATCCAATACGAGACGGAATAGAAGTCCACGCAACGCAGGACGAGAAAACCTGAGTCAAATAGAAAGAGAATGGGAAGCAGAACGCGAAAGAATAACTCCTTTCCCAATACTCGAGCACATCATCCGCACACGTTACGATCCCACCTTCCCCGACTCCCTCAAACACGACATCACCGACTGCGACGCACCGCGTCCTTGCGACCTGTGCGCCGAAACCGAAGGTTTAGAGAGACGTCTCGCACGTTCACATATAACTCGGAACCAAGATCTGTTTCTTACGGGCGAAGATATGCAATTAGAACCGGATGCAGGATCGAAATTACTATGGTTGACAAGAGAATATGCAGTTGCTGATCCTGGATTATTCCGCGATTCGAAGATTTTTGAGAGGGTGTTGGAGGCGATTCTGAAATTGCAAGAGAAAGAGGCGTTGGAGGAGCAGGGTGGGGATATTTGGTGGAGATGTGGGAGGGAGGTGAAGGAGGAGATGGTTGTGGAGTGGGGGTTTTTGGAGGAGTTGAGTAAGAGGGCTCGTGGTATTAGGGGGAGGTTGGCGAGGTTCAGGGCGAGGGTGGAGAGGGAGGATCGGGAGTTGAGGGAGCGGGTGATAGAGAGAGAGAGGGAGGAAGAGAAGGAGAAAGACAGGGCGAGGGCTCAGATGAGCGTGGATTATGAGAGGGAGATTAGGGAGATGGTGGAGAGGGATATGCAGAGGGTTAGGGAGAGTGAGCGTGCGGGGGTGCCAGTGGACAGGAAGGATATGCTTTTTATTTTGGGGTGAAGGTTGGGGGGTATTTAAAGAAACGGGATTCGAAAAGGTGAAAGTTGCTATTTGCATATTTCTTGGGAGTTAAATTGGAATGGTAGTTTTTGGAGTTGAGTTGGAGTCATACTTTTTGGTTTCTCCAGAATATTTGTAGCAATTTTCTTAATTAAGCTCGAGATTGGGGTTCAAGTTAGCTTGCGTTTTTTTTTTTTCTGAATAAAATATATATAATCAGAATCAGAGGAAGATCTTTTGTTGTTTTCATGTGATGTAATGTGATGGTGGGTTTGTGATTTGTGAGGGAAAGGGAAGGTAAAACCGGATTGCATTAGAGAAGCTGGATTCCCATACTAGCAACGTATCTTTTTGGTGAGGAGATATATTGGGTATCTACATATAGTGTGGCATTGCTATGCTATATTACGCTATGCTACGAACCACTGCATACGCTCTTCGCTTCCATACAGATACAGTGATGATGGTGCAAGCGACAATGCAATGCAAGCATACACTCAATTACCAAAACCACCACTATTTTGTCCCGCCCCAACCTATCTTGTACTCCCGTTCACACCAGGTGAGTGAGAGAGAAGAACACGCCGCACAACATGATATCATAAGAACATACCATGCATAATACCCACCATCCAAGCCAATCCACCACCAGCATTACCATGCACCACCTTGCCAAACAAACTCTCATCTGACTCTAATAAACAAGAAATCAAAATCTAATACAAGGAGTCTGTTTTCCTTCAGATACGGAGTCCAGTAATACTAGTAACAGTACTAACGATACCACTCGCAACACTGCTGACACTACTAGCAGCACTACTGGTTGCACTGCTAACGCTATCTGCGAGAATGGCTTTCACGTTTAGGGAGAGTGTTAGTGTGTTGCTTGCTAGTGCTTGCTCCTATTTGTTCGTATTAGTACTTGTTCGTCTCAAAACCCACCACTCAACACACACCACCTCCAAGCCAGACTACATTCCAAACGAAACACCAGGGGCAAAATATCACTTACATAATAAACCAAATGCACCCCATTCCTAATCGCACTCTGCCCCTTAATAAGCAACGTCACATAGCCATTCAAATCCGTAGCTTCCAATACAGCCGTCTGATCCAGTGTTCCCGTCAACGGCAACGTATTATTTCCCGGCACCAACGTCATATTCTCAATAGTGGTATTACCGACAGAGCTTGTGCCTGTGCTTCCATTGGTAGAAAGTGCCATGGTCACATTACCCATTTCGATCGTCATGCCTGAGGGATTTGGGATGTATGCGTAGCCAGACATGTTGGGATCGCCTGCTGCGGCTGTGAGGTCGATTTTGACGTTTGTTACGTTGAAGCCAGCGAGACCGTTGAGACCTTTGTGTGTGATTAGTTTGGGTTTCAGGAGTGAGCATCCTAGAGAAGGGAATGGAATGGTAAGGCAAAGCAAGAGGAAATCTTACCTTTATAAGTACTAGTCTGATTATAATGAATCGTAGTAACCGGCAAAGCCCCCTCATGCAACTTCGTACTTCCTACCAACGCCGTCGTCACGTATTCCTGTTGCAACACGGCCGTCGTATACGCGGACAACTGATCGATATCCAAAATCGACACCGTCTCATTTGTAATACTTACATTTCCCTGGGGATGCTTGGCGTGAATTTTGGGCATTGGAATGATCACCATAGGCGCCGAGCCATACTGGCCGGTTTTATTATCAACGAGATACGAGGACGCGTTGAAGGGATCCAGCGTAGGCGTGTACATGCTAGGACTATGTAGAATACCATCTTGCGTAATGGTGATACTGTCTGCGGTAGGATTGGTGAATTCCAATGTGTCGATTTCGAGGGAGGATTTGTTCACGTCCGATTGTGCGATTTTGG
The DNA here is from genome assembly GCA_000812885.1 of Lanzia echinophila. Lineage (NCBI taxonomy): Eukaryota > Fungi > Ascomycota > Leotiomycetes > Helotiales > Rutstroemiaceae > Lanzia > Lanzia echinophila. The sequence goes on from JWJA01004649.1 coordinate 4,445, forward strand.
GCATGGCGACGTAGACGCTGGTTTGCATATGTTAGTGGTAATCATTTTGGCGATTTTGGAATGGGCGATTGTGCTTACAGGCATAGAGCGATAATTAGGAATACTATGCAGAATATGATGAGGTGAATCCACCAAAATCGTGCACAATGTCGCTTTGCCTTCCCGCCAAAAGTAGCTGGCTTTCCGACTCTTTCATATTCAATTTCCTCATGCTCAACCTTATCTGAGCCATTATTAGAGTCTACCATCTCTGCGATTCGTCTCGACTTTTATATTCGTGTATCCCAGGTTAATATTCGACGTGTGTTGTCGCGAAATCCTCTTCCTCAGCCGGTTGGCAGAGAAGCGCTTACCTTCCTCGGCGGCAAATTAAAATGCGCTCCGCCTCGAAGGATTTTTTTAAACGAAACTTGTGATGACGATGAGTGATGATGATGGGGGTAACGAACGAGGACAAAGGTACAAGCTGCCAGCACCCAATAACGGATATTAAAACAAGTAAACAAAGGAAGATATATATATCTGGAACCCACACTTCTTCTATATCTAGAACAAGCAATTGCGGGGAAGAAAGGGTGCGGGAAGGGTCAAGAATGTGGAGATGTATGGAGCATCATACTACTGAGTAGTGAGTAAAAAAGTAGTCTGGAAAAAGGACAAGATCTGTCAGAAAAAGAGTCACAAGTTGAAGTCTCAAATATTCTATACTTCCCTTCCTTCCCGCATGAGGAAATATTTCCGAGTGCTACCTTCGTACCTAAGTAGGCTTATAATTCGTACTGCCTGCATGTACAGAAGAGGAATTTTTGGTAAAGATCGTAAGCATGTGAGAAAGGGAAATGAGATGTGCTCTGAATTGTGGCTGATGTTCGTATCACTTTGCCCAACTTATTCTAGAACTACAGGGTATTTCGCAGAACATATTGGATGATACAAATGTACTATTGAGCGACGAGCTGAACAACAACATCTGCTAAGCTTGTTGGAGGCGATTAAGATTCAACAATATACACCAATGAAGAATACAATTGTACATCTTGTTACAAAAAGAAGGAAAACTCAAAAAATCTCGCACTTGAGGATCTTCAAGAAAAGAAATTGAATCAGATGCGAACATGTAAAGAAAGACGATTCAGCCTCGGTGTGGTGTCGGTGCTTCAAGGATGGGTATAAAAAACGGGGATATATATATGATTTTGGTTAAAAGCTCACTCTTGATCCTGGTTATGGATAAGGATATTATTACCCATGTATTGGTAGAGATCGACCGGTAGAACGCAAACACAAACCTTTGTTTTTTTTTCTAGTCGTACTCGACTTTAGCAACGAGACCATTTCATATTTTGCGACCAATTATTTTCCAAATTTGCCTTTTCTTTTGTCTTGGTATTATTTTGATGTGGATGGATGAGGATGTTGTCGTATTTAAATAGAGCTACTGATGTTAGATGATTTCTTGTTCGGCCAATAAGATTTATAAACGGCTATCCCTTAAACTCTGTCCTTTAAGGTAGTTGAACTTTAACTACCTACCTACACAACTGTTAGCTAACCAACTAACTAAACAATTGTTGGATGAAGAAACAGTTGCAAAGATTTGTTTGCAGCTCTAAAGGGTGATGTAGTTTTCAGTTACCAGAAACGCCAAACACATCCGACATACAATAATAATAATGTCCATCATTACCAATATCAGATATAAAAGCGATGCAATGCGACAACCCCTTCACTGTCCGCCGGACAGGCAAGCAAGCACAACGGAACGCAGCATGTTGCAAACAGAAAAGATAAGCCCATAAGCCATGCCGCGACCAACCTCGTGGACCACAACAAAAATACGCCATCGATCGATCAGTCCATCAATGGTCTCTTTCAAATCAAAACGAAATACAAATTAAAACCATGCTATTCCATACAGTCTAATTTCATGTAATGCGATAGGTTCAACGAAAAGACGTGGCGCTTTCCAGATATTTATTAAAGTTAAAGAGATGGTGTGCGGCAGTTATTCTCCAACTCATCTTTGGTAAAGTGGCTGGCAGTAGGTACAGTATTTTCCAGCCAACCAGACGGATGGGACGAACAAGCTTGCATGCATATAATGGCGGGGTAGCATACACTATGCATGCAGGAGGAGACGAATAGGGCAGGAAGAAGGGAAAAACTTGGGAATAGTCTGGTAATAGAGCTAATTGAAATACCGAGGCGCGTTAAATACTACATGGACCCTTGAAGTCTTGGAGTTAAAATAAGGCCGATTCGAGTTTGGCTTTTCCTACTACTCACATTATCGTAAATAACGTTACATTGGGTTGGTTACCAACTGTTGCCAATAATGCAGAGCAGTAAAGCTGGTAGTTAAAGGGCCGTCGGCTGTACAGATTGGGTTGGTACCGAGGTGGTTTAGCGCTTTTCGCGGGTTAGTGGTGTGTGTGGTTTGGTGTACTATTGTTTTTGTCGAGAGAGAAGAGGAGAAATTTTGCTAAAGACCTTTCAAAGGAGACATTAAAGCAATGTAGCCAGCCATAGGTACCTCAAGTCAGAATTTCCCTTAGATAAATAAAAAATACAGCTCAATGTTCTGAGAATTGAAGCATCTTCTCATCTCATGTCATTTCATTTCATTTCATCCCATCATACCAGCCAGCCAATCAAATACAGTTCATGCACGCAGAAAGTTTTGTTGCACGTCTTATGGGATACCACTACTGTCGTTTTTAAAATTTAGCAAAATTCCCCTTCCCTATGGGAGTTTTATTATAAAAAAAATTTTTTTTATTTTTTTTTTTTTCCGAATTATAGAATTTTTGTTAATGTCGAAAATCAATTAATTAACCACTACACCACACACGCTGTTTGTCAATAGAATATTACCGCTTAAGTGAAAATATGTCAATGTATGACTATTCGTTGTATCGCACAATACCTTCATGGCTGGTGCAGTATTGTAATTGTTTATTAGATATCTCACATATTCATTACTCACTTATGAGTTGTGAGTGCCCACTCCCCATCATATATATCTTCTTCCTCATTTTTATCATCGTCGTATGTTTCAACAGCCCAGCTTTACATTATGAAAAAAAGAGTTTTCATTTTAAACACTTCAATGCACATATTGATAATTCCCTCTTTTGAAGAATTGCCACAATATCAGCGGCGAAAAAAATCACATTTCTGGGCAATAAGTGTAGATGATCATATACCATTTATACCCTAGAATCTATGACCAAGAATGATAACCCGCACTGCCAATCTCTTGGTAGTTTAGGGTAGAAAAGAAGTTCCTAAAATGAAGCCAACACCGAACAATGCATCAACACCCAACCAATTCCAAATCTATCTTCCCGCAGCCCTGAAAATCGCATAATACCATTGAGGATCACCCCCTCACCCAACATCCAAATCCCCAACCATCAATCACTATCTCATCCCTATCCATCTTACATAGGAAGCTTGAAACCACCCCAGTTCAAGTACGTGAACACACCGTCCGCATCGTACTTGGATCTAATAGTCTTCATCTTCTCTACATTCTCTGTTGGCATTCCTGCGAAAATATCTTGATCCTCGCCCGCGTCGCCGGCATATAAGAATTCGGTTGAAAGGCCCTTTGCCGTTGCGATGCTGTGCATTCTGGCGGTCAATAGACGAGACCATGTTTCGAGGCGAAGATCATCTTCTTCTAAGTCCCATGCGGTGGCAGTTTGGTACCCTATTGAGAAGAGTGTTAGTGGTGTTTCCAAAGAGCTCCTATTCAGATCCGGATCTAGATAGGACAGTAGATTGAGTAATTGGGGGAAACTTACAGATATAAGGAGTGGTATCATTTTGACCCCACACATTTCCGACGCCATTGTTCAAGGCCACCGATCTTGCGCTCTTGGGATCAATGTTCATAACAAAGGTTGCCGTCAAGCCCTGCACATCCGCAATTTCATCGACCGCGCTTTTCCACAGCTGATACAACTCATACAGGGTCGCGGCATCAGGTTCGATAGTATGAACACCGAACTTGATACGGAAGGTTTGGAAGCCCGTTACCAGCTGCGATTGGAAGACTTTGAGCGACGATACATTGTTGACTCTGTAGACGTCAGGATCCTCGATCGATGTGAAGTTAGCGAATAGTGAAGGAGCGGGTGTTGAGGTTCCTTCTTGAACTCCGATGAGCAGTGGAGCGACCTCTCCAGTCGTGGCGTTGTACGAGATGTCGATGATGCCACCGGCTCCAATGGTGTTGTTGTTTCCTACTGCCTTGACGAGATCACATGTCGCCGTGATGAAATCCTCGACGGCTGTCTCTCCAAACTCTTGAATGGTGGTGCTCACAATTGGAATATCGTGGGCTTTGAGAGTGAATTTAGTGACAACACCGAAGTTGTTGGCTCCGCCTTTCAGGGCCCAGAAAAGATCCGAAGAGGAGTTTGCAGTAGCGGTTAGGAAAGTTCCGTTTCCAAGGACAACATCGTAAGCAACGACATTGTCCATAGCAAAACCGTATTTATTGATGAAGTAGTGTACGCCACCAATGAGGGTCAGGCCTGGTACACCGATCTCTTTCATACGACCGCCAATGGCGACGCGTCCGTAAGGCTCGAGGTAAGTCGCGACATCGTACCATCTGTTGCCAGGTCCAACGTCCACAGTTGTGTTGTCGGCCGAAATTTGCATGTTGTTAAGGTTGCTGAGTGCGAGCATGACACCGTCGTTGATGTTGTTTGCACCGGGGAACTAAACAGGAGAAAACATATCTTAGCAATCATTCACCAAGTAGGTCTCACAAGCAATAATGTATACTAACATTCATGTGTCCCCCACCGCGAATAGCAAACTGCGCATTGCAACCGCTGATGATCGCCATACCGTCGGATACTGCTTCGGCCGTGGTTGGATTAAAGATACATGTCGGTTCGAGATTTGAGCGCACATCCCAGGCCTCGAGGTTCACCGTCGTGTAATTGGTAGTGTTAGGATAGTAAAGCACACTTGGGTATGCGGCGGCAAGTTGTGAGCATGCACATGCACCTCTAGCTGCGGTAGTTCCATTCGAATAAGTCGTAGAATTGGTCGTTGAAACGACGGCTGGGACTAGCGCAGAAAGCGCCAGGAGGGCTTTGGTTGAAAACATATTATAACGCAATGACAAGAACAAGCTGGGAGAACGAAAGAATGAATGAGTGGATGAATGAATGAATGGATGAGCGGATGAGAAAATATGTTTCAACGAGGGAGTTGGCTCATCTTTATAATTTCGAGCCAGAACAACTGTGGAGTGCAATAGACATAATATCCATCCCTTCATCGATCAAGAGCGATCACCCCTCCAAGTCCACAATGCCGCAGCAACAAAAGAAAATTCCCACTCCACTACCATTATCATCACCACGCAATTACGAGATAATGAGCCGGCAGCAAAAAGCAACCCCAGGCATGGATCGCCATTCCAGCAACTCCACTATGAATTGCTAGTCTAAGCGTAGTGTACGAATGTACGAAGTACGAAAGCTATAATGAAAATCAGATGAACAAGTCAAATCCTCAAATCTTTGATCTTCACCCTTCTACTGCCTATTACGTTATATCGTTCTTGATTACCCGTTCTGGGGTGGTGTGGGGGGTTTGTTCTGGATTCGTGGGTTGTTTCTTCATTAGAATTTTTGCTTGTAGATTGCATGAATCATTCTAGATTACAGCATTGCATTCAAAACAAAATCCAAAAATATTCTTCTTCAGGGACTTTTCCGTTCTCTGTTCCATTGCGGCGTGGCTTATGGTAGGGTTAACCTGGAAAGCAAGGTGCCAGTGTAGATGAAACGAATAAACGAGAGTGAATGAACAAGCCCGTGCGAGCAGAGCAGACGGACGAATGAGAAGTGAACCGACACTTTCGAGAATGGGGCTTCTGAATTAAAGGGGAGACATCGGTACATAGAAGCGCCTAATACGAGGATACGAGCAGTACGCCTGATACGAAGGAAAAGATTTTCAACGATATTCACGGAATGGGACTTTAGGGCTGTATATAATTATGGATATAAGCAATTTAGCAGCGGCATTTCCCCCTGTTAGGCAGGTTGTAATACCGGCAATATAGGGTAAAACGGGTACATGTAATACCTAGCATTTTCAGGTAGATAGGTAGGTAGGTACTGTAGTCTGCAGGTATTATAATGAGCTTTTACCATATTTTCGGAAGGAGGGGCACATACAAACTTCCGTGCTTTTTTTCTTCAGGTGCATGATTTCTCGGTATTCTATTCTGGTATGCTGTATAACTATAGTGTGAGTCCGAGTACGAGTGCGAGGCTAAATTACCAGTGCATTGTAAAACATCCGTTCATCTTATCTTCATCTTATCTACATCCTATTTTGGTTTCTCCTCTCCCGTCTCCTCGGATTGCGGGGTCCTAATATGGCGAAGCATTTTTTCCCAAGATTTGTATGAATGTCAATATGTCAATGAAATCATATATGGTTGAGTTTTGATAAACGGTTTGATTCTCAAATACAGTTCACGGGAGCCAAGACCAAGCATTTTGATAAACTTTACACCCACGGTAGCAACCGGAACTCAGTTCAAAGAGAAAGTGTAACCTTATTTTGATGGCAGCCAAGGCCAATCCGCCAAGTCGGAGTCGGTATCGGGTATTTGAGCCGAGCCGGAACCATCTAATCCAAGCTAGGTAGACATGCTGCATGTAGGTGCATATCATTCCTTCTAGAAGAAATTGCCTAAATAGCACCATAATTAGCCTTTTGTACTCGATATCCACCAAAGACATTCTAGCCAGTATAATACTTTATGAATGACTATATGTTACAATACTCCCCCACCGAATAAAGGTTATTTGGCGGGTAACTTGAAGAGTTGTAACAAGGTAAATTTGTCTTTCGTGGCAAATTTTCAAGCTTTGATCAACTGCAGAAAGCAGGCTTTGCTCAAGCTCTACTATTCAAAGCTTAGAAATCCATTGATTTCTGGGTCTTCTCCGCCAAATAACCTTTATTAGGGGGGAAGAGTATACGCTAGCGATCTACTTAGCCGTCTTCATACACTCGGGTCCTCGGGGTACTAATGAAGTACTGAGGACTTCGTGGCTCGTGGATCGTGGATCGTGGATCATCGCCAGTATAGCACAGCCCCATACAATATATCTAGCCTTACAACAAATGGGAGTGGCAGTATTGTGGAGAGTTGCATTAATTATTCACGGTGTGCAAAACCTTGATGGCGGTCCATTGAAATATGTTTCACTTGGAAAACCTTGCTGAGCTTTTAGCCTAGAACTAAAAGTATAGTAAGAGCGAAATACGAAAATACGAAGGTACGATTGAATTACTGTACTGTATGTATGTTATAATCCACATCCCTTCACCTTCATTATGCGCAGTGCGGTGGCATTTTCTCAGCGGCGGTGACGTCTTATTTTACGAGTTACATTTCGTGCATTCATACAGCGCATAGCAGCACAGCACATCCCAACCCCTTAAATTCTATGCATGTATCAATTACATCGACGATATATCGTTTTATCCCATATTCAATTTTCCACATGCATCTTCAGTCAACCAACCCCCTTAGCAAAAGAAATTCACGTTCCGATTTGGACTGACCGCTAGATCTATCAACCGACTATTCCTTTACTCAATAACCCTCATAGACCCTAAGGAATAGAAACCACGGCAAGTAGTCGGCGTCAGCAGCAGAAAAGCTGCCTTTATTGTATGGAATGGGGTGAATGGATGCGAGATATCGACCCAAGACTCGAGATTGTTAGCAATAGTTGTCTTCGATAAGGGGAAACAATAGGGGGTATTGAGTTGAAGGGAGTTGAATGAACTGTGAATTGTGTATACAGGATTGGGAGTGAAGTGGTAGGGATAATAGCACCCAGATGTCGATGGCCGAATCGAGAATTGCGAACACAATCGACCGATGCTGATGATTCTTCCAACTTCTAAGCAACATAAATATCTTGGCTACATACTGCCTGAATCCTTGTCCTGGTATAGACATTGTTGATGACTTTAACGAGGGGATGCAATGTCAGTTCTTCCCAGAAATCAAGACATCTACATCGCAGTTCATCATATATTCCCAGGTGGTGTTTGTTCACCGCAATTTCATTTGAACTGATAATCTTTAGCACATAAACTCATCAATGTATAGGAGAGATTAACACATAACACATTCCTGTGGCCTCATCCATTCAGGATTGAACTAACCTCTTCGCGAGATCCAGATAAGGATAGAAAGGTACCTCTGCGGGTTTCAAAGTCCTCAAGATTCCGCATTATGATCTCTATACCAAGGTGTCTACCCATCCCTCCATATTTTCTATATCCCAAACTCCAAGCAAACAAACAAAACCAAAATACTCATTCACAAATCGCCAAATCAATGAAGACGCCAACTCAAAACTTGATATCGTAATATCAAATTATCTTCCTCTCTATCAAGTTCCCTCGTCGGCTTTCATGGTGCTATTGTCACTTTTGCTCTCGGCTGTTTTGGGCGAATCTCCTATTTCCGAATCGCCCACCTGTTTGGCATTCTTCTTCTTGACAGTTCCCCATCCCATCCCGAATGTACATAAGATTGCGATGATGGCTGATCCAGTTGAGAGGTACTGTGCAGTAGGGATATTGGTTAGCTTCTTATGTACTGGCATTGATCATTGACTATTTGTGGGGTATCTGTGTTGCATCGTGTCGGGTTTGATAAAGGGCTCGTGGACATAATTGTGCTTTCTGAAACCAAAACTCGAGGGGTGAGCACGAAAGGAAAAGAAATCTACAATACTAAGCAGTTTCACGAGAAAGGATGTCACTCACAAAAACCCTAATAACACTCTCATTATAAGCCCGCAATACGGCCTGCAACGTCTCCTCGTCCCCAGAAAACAAACCCCTTAGACCAGTAGCTCCCGTATCTATAACCGAAGCAGGATCGACGTTGGGCGCATACTTGGCGACTTGGGAGCTAAGCGAGTTGGTGAAGACGGTAGAACCAAAGGCGAGAAAGATGGCATTCCCCAAATAACTAGAAAAGGTAGCGATGGAGGAACCTATGGGAATTTCATGTGGGGGAAGGGCGTTTTGTATGGCAGTCACGGGCTAGGGAAGAGATGGATTAGCATATGATAGAGGGAGGTATATAGGTAGGTATAAGCGGGAATGGATGATATGTGAGATATTGTAGGAAGTAGGAAAAGTCTCACCACCTGCATTACCATTCCACGACCTGACCCGGTAAGAACCTGGTATCCAATCCATTCCCCCGCCTTCGTCGAAACATCAAACATGCTCATGCAACCTGATCCAATAGCCGAACAAACACAGCCTAGAACCGCCCACGGGGTAAAGTAACCTAGTCTAGAAACTAGAAACATAGTCAGCTCTACTATCACTTTACCCATCTCCAGTTCCATTTCTCTAAACCAATCCTTTCACCCGGAAAGGAAACAACAGAAAGCAACCTACCAAGTGCCCCTGCCAAAATCGCAAATAAAATCTGCGCCAAAATGCTAGGCAAAATATGGATCCCACTCTCCGTCGGTGATTCCCCCATAACAACCTGAAACCATACCGGTAAATAATATGACACAATAGTCAAGCCACCCGACTGGAAGAATGAAACTAGACAACTACACCAGATGACGCGACGTGCAAGCATATGAAAGGGGATCATGGCCCGGGAGCCCATGCTTTTTTCCCAAAAGAGGAAGATGGAAAATAGAACGAAGGAGCCGCAGAAAAGCCCGAGAATGGTAGGCGATAACCAAGAGAAACTGATACCGCCCCATTCGAGGGCTAGTAGAAACATAATCAATGTGGGTGTCAAGAGGAGAAATCCGATGGGGTCGAGCTCGATGAACTTTTTGTAGGGGGTCCAGGAATAGCGCGTGCGGTCTTTGATGGAAGGGATTGGGATGCTGAGTAGAAAGAGAGCGGTTAGAAAACCAGCGGGGAGGTTGATATAGAAGCCTAAGTTTGGTTGTATTAATTTTGGTATATCAGAAGTTGACGAGTGGAGTGGATTTTGACATACACCACTAGAAATCGTTAGTGAGGTTATTGGATGAACGTTCATATGTCATGGATTAGATAGACATACTCTCCATGAAGCCTTCTCAGTCAAAACACCACCTATCAACGGCCCAATAACCTGTCCCAAGTATGCAGTCGACATGATTATTCCTATTAGAACTACCACCATTCGTCAATCAGCTATCTATCCTATCCACGTTGGTGCCTATCGCAGTAGAACAGAACAAAAAGAACCTAAAAAACCATACCCGGCCTTTTCTCCATTGGCGCAGCAGCAGCAAGAATGGTAAGTGCCCCATTAACAATGCCCGAGCCACCACAACCTGCAAAAGCCCACATGTTCATTAGCTACTATCAATTTCCCTCTAATATCCAGGTACTTTATCGGTGTATATTCACCTTGCACTGCTCGCCCAACAATAAACATGTTCGAGTCGCTCGACACACCGCATAGCAAGGCGCCTAGTTCGAACAGGCCGAGAAAACAGAGGAATGTGTACTGTGTAAGGTATAGTATTAGCAGAAATTGGAACTTACTGGGCTAAGTAGACTTTACTGTACTGACCTTCAGAGAAAAATACGTGTAGAGCTTGCCACTCAATGGCTGAATGCAGCAGCTAGAAACGCGGTTTTCAGTAATATGTCCCTCAACAGTGCCAACCCAATCTAGTTGCAGACTCGAACTTACTTTGCGAGTAAATACGCACTACCATACCATCCTAATCAACGAAATTAGCTATCAATGCATACCCAAATCCATATTTCCGAGTCACTTACCAATGTCCGCCACGGAATAAAACTCGCTAGTAATACTCGGTATCGCCTACAATATGTGAGCATTCATAACCAGTCCTTACCATGCGACCATCCTCGAACCAGAGAAAAGAGAAAGAAGGAAGAAGTAAAGAAGTTATAACGCACAGTCACGATAACAGACGCACTAAGAGTCATCAGGAAACAAGCCATAATAAGTGATATCACAATCAAGTATAGCTTGATTCCCGTCACATAATGGTGTTCCTGCTCCCCCTCCAGTGCTGGTGATGATTCTCTCGCTTTCGAGTCCTCCTCGACATTTTTAGGTGCGATATCAGTAGCTGTAATTCCAGCCTCATCTGGCTCTAAAGTCGATACGCCGTCGTGACTGGAGGATTGGTGACTAGGGGATTTTGGTACGCTCATCTCATCTCAATATCGGATTCATCCGAATACCTCATACAACAAACAGAACAAAAACAAGAATACAGAGTGCCGTACGCTTCTTATGCGGTACTACACACGGGGGAAATACTCTCATGTATGAATTCCAACTACTCGATTCCGTCAGACGATATGCCCGGAAGCGGGACGAAACATCGTCTCCGCTTCCTGCTTGTGCCGATTCAACCAATCAGAATACGACGTGGGAATTCGTATGCGTTTTCCGCGCGCCGCGTGGCGTGGAGTTGGTAGCTGCTACAATTTCATAACACGATGAGTAGCTCCAGCTCGCGTCTTATACACTGTGAACGTTGCATTATCATATAAGAAGAATGTCGCATTGCATGTACCGGTTTGTAGATATGCATCCCTATCGGTAGTTCAGCCATCAAATTGTGCGCCCATTGTAGTTGTTTCTCCGATTGCGAGATTCTTACCAAACTCTATAATTTCTTTGGTCGCATTTCAGAAGCAATTGCCAGAATGTGGAGGGCGGTTGTTCAAAGATGGGAAAGCGTATACCAAAGCTTGGGACTCCTCTAGCCCTTCTATACGCTATGCCATCAATGACTTTTGATTGGCTTAGAATCTGCTTGCTGCGCCAAGCTTCCTACCTGTGGTGGTAAATTGATCCGGACGATGCGAGTGTGATTTGAGCTCGATACTGTAGCTCTATCGAAGTTTCTGTTTGGCAGTTTTCAAACGCATCGCGTATTGTGTGAGCTTACCCGTTTTGCTGTATTGTTTCCCTCTTCATGAATCGTCCAATATCCCCATCGCGAAAATCTATCTCACACAAATAGAAATGCAGTAAGGTTATGTTCTGGCACCACGAACTCGACCTTCGCCGTCGCCTTCTAGGGGCAGTTCCAATGAGCATGTGATTGACATTGGGATGTCGCCATTGAATCTTGATTTGTTTATTGATTCCTTTGTATGACGAAGACATCGTATACAAAACGTATGAAACCAGAAGATCAATAATTGAGGACGTTGATAGTTCAAACTTATTGAGATCTCAAATTGTGCTCTGTGCTCAGGCCACAAAAGTAGCAATTTTAGAGCCCGAGGAGCTCGGCTGCAAACCGCTAGTAATCCTCTTCATTGTTCAAGGAATTTAATATCAATTCCCTTTTATTAAAAATATCAAAAAGGCATTTCAAATAAAAAGAACTTAATAGCCATATTTCCGACCAAGAAAACAGAGGGGTGACAAGTCAACCATTCGTGAATTAAGTATAAGAATGTAGTAGCACCTGCCCGCGTAGCCGGTTTGGTCGTCTTGCCTTACAGAATGTCAACTTAACAACAGTATATTAACTCCAAAGTGCTGTTCTCGTGAGGTAATTCGACAGAATTTTGTTTATTGCGATATATTAATTGTTGTCATTACTATTATTCTGTAAACATGTAATCTCTGCCGGCACTTAGTTAAATATCTCGAGTGATTTCAGCACTAGCCACAAAACCCAGCACATCACCATCACCCATCAACAACCCAACCCAACGCTCCTTCCCAAACTCATTTTCACCACCCTCTCTTCCTTCCCCCATCCAAATATATAACTACAAATAAACAAACCCATCCACAAAAACAAAAAAACAAGGAGTATGGTCTAGTGGTAAAGACGCCCATCTCAAAGTATGATTCAACGAAAAGAGCTACCGGCCGGAGTTCTGGCGTTTGAAGGGGCGGCTTCAAATTTGCACGTTGAATCTATCGGGGGTATGGGAGGCGGTAGTTCGATTCTATCTATTCCTAAGTGTATCTTTTTTTTTCTTTTGGCTTTTTAGCTTTTATATGTGCTTGAATCTTCTCTGCTTCTGAGCCCCGTATTTCTATTATCTAGACTTGCTTCACTACATCATACCACTCATTATGTTTTTTATCACTCACCAGTACCAAGCTTATCAGCTGCAACCGCCATAAATATTAATAGCCTATCATCGTGGAAATAAGTAACTTCAATATAGCTTCAGACCAATTCGATCATTCGCCTACCATACAGAACTCGCAATTTATTGAACAAGATGAGCTATTTAGAATTAAATTCATATTTTGAACATACATGCATACATGCATAACGACACGCAAATTCAAAACTCATAGCTGCGATATATAAACCAACTAACCAACCAACCAACAAATAAACAAACAAGCACACAGTACACATATATCAAACTCCAAACCTCACCCTCCTTTCTTCACCCCCTGTCTCTGCACCCCCTCTCCTAGGCCTCACAGCCCTAGTCCCACCCCTCCCCACATCACCACTACTCCTACCTCTCTTCTCACCCCTCACAGCCGGCGTATTCCAGTTCGGACCCCGCACCCTCTCCAACCACAAAACTTTCTGATCATTCGCCAACTGCGCCCATCGTGATCCGCTT
>JWJA01004650.1:0-17448 GCA_000812885.1 Lanzia echinophila
AAACGCCATCACTACCACCATGACATGACATGAATGAAACTTTTCCTTTGCTCCAATCTTAATCACAATTGTAATCGCTTGCTCACTGACTAATTAGCCGTTCAACCTTTGTCTCTTCGCATCCTGACCCATACCCTGACCCATACCCATACCATCACCCACCGGCCCATTCGTCTGCAAATCCGTCAACGGCGTCCTATTATTCGCATTCGCCGCATGCACATCACCAATCGGTCTCTTTATACTAGGCGCCTTAAATGCGCTTCCTCTGGCAGCGGGGCTGGAGAACCCTCCACCAGGAGCGCCAATTTTTCTCGCTCCGTCTAATTGCGGATTGACGATATTCCCGGGTCTGCCTGCAGCAGCTTGACTTGAGGTCACCGCGGGTTTTAAATCGCGGCCGAGTGGTTTGGAGCTCTTTTGATCGACGCCAGGCGTTCGACGGATGGAGGGCGATTCGGCGTTGGGGTTGAATGCGGGTAGATTGAGGTTGGCTAGGGAAGGGGGATGTTGGCCTTCGGGGGCGGGGTCTGTAGGGAGGAGAGCGGCGGCGCGGGCAGAGAAGAAACCGGCTCCTGCAGGAGGCATCTCGTCGCCTAGGTCGTCAAAGGAGTTGCGAGGGGGAGAAGGCGGCGCGGAGGTGGGTTGTGGACGGTTGGGTTGGTTGAGGACACGGCCGGGAACTGAGGCGACGGGTCGATTTGGTTGGTTTAGACTTTGCGGTGGGCGAGCATTCGGGATTGCACCACTGGCACCGCTAGCGGATCTTGCGAGACCTGCATTTGGGGTTCTCGGCTGTGGAGCTGGGGGGTTAACGCGGGGTGCTGCCCCCACTGCTTCTACTGGTCGATTTGGTTGGTGTAACGACTGTGGACGGGTAATTGGTGGTACTGGGGCTGCTTGAGGCCTATTTTGGTTGGGAGTCACACCATTCGTTGGCTGCCCAGGATTGCTATTCCGTGCATTGTTGAACTGGTGTGAAGCTTGTGGTTGTGCAGGAAGAACCACTTCGTCGGGATGAATATTCGAATCATCAACATTGAAATCTGCATCATCAAAGTCTATGGTATGTCAACAACATACTTATTATGCTAGTCGAGCTGCTTACCTCCGAACTCATCGTCCATGGTTTCATCAGTTGCTAAGCACAGATGTCAGTTGTAATCCGATCGTCATTTTCCACAAGACTTACCAATGCTCGGTGGTCCCATAGCCTGAGTTTTCTCCGGCACCTTTACTACCTCCACTACTTTTTTCGGCACTTCGGGCGGAGCGTAAGTCGAATGCCTGTGCAGATTATTGACATCCCATTTGGCCGGTTGTATTTTAATCTTTGTGACCTTGGTCAAATAATCCTTATCGTAAATGCAATTCCCCAATACGTTTCCGAAATTCCTCAATGCCCTTTTGAGACCGTCCGTCGTGCCCTCCTTTTTCGCCTTCTCGAAAGCTGCCGCCTTTCCTTTACAGTTCTCAATATGACCATACCCCACATCTTCATGAAATGTACCATCCCTCAACGTAACTCTAACGATGACCGATAGACCCAAACTAACTTTGAAGGTCGTGGCATTCTCATCCACAAAATCCACTTGTGTTTCCATGATCTGACTCGACCAGCCATTGAAGCCAAAGACTTCGTTGGCAAGCTGGATGCATTTTTCCGCAGTGATATAATGAACCTTTTGTCCGGAGGGACCGGCTCTAGATGATATGTATTCGGGGCCTAATTGCTTTTCAAGTCGACTTTGTAACGTGGCAATTTCTTGTGCGGTGAATTCGGACATGCGCGGTTTGACTTCCTCGAATGGGTTCGCGATTACTCGCCCATTGTGCTGGTCGCCTGGACTAAAAGCAATCAACTCAGTGCTGGCCTTTGTTGCAATGATCAAGAAACTTACGCAGGCATTTTGAAAGCTCAGCAAATTACTATGTGTGGAACTTCATATGTGATTAATACTGGGTTAGAAATGTTGTCGCGTCGCGATGTGAAGTGGCGTTTTGTTATGTTCTCCAACTTCCAAGGTAATTCTCTCGCGTCATTAATTCCGAAAACTCGCGCTAAGATCACGATATCACGTGCGTTACTAATCAGGCATCAATATTAGGTACCGTAGCTACTATTCACAACCAAATGAATGTTTTCGAAGATTAATGATTTATTGCTTTCTTTGCATTTAATATGCCTGATGTGTGTAATTTCTGCGGTCAAATACATTGGTCATGCTCGCTATGCTGACAGATGGGAAACAGACCATACGCCAGAATAATTATTGCCACCTCCAAAGTATGACCTCGATGCAAACAAATGAAAAACCCCCTTGCAATACCATGAACTCCGGAAGCATGCCCACACCGAGACAAAAGAAAATGGGGAATCATCGTAAGCTTCGTGACTGTGGCCGTATGTCGAGTACCGTCTTTAAACAGGACGCCGATGTGGTGAAAATTGCCTTCTAATGCTGCCTGCCTCCCAAGACTTATCGATATAGTCTTCTCAAATTTCTCCAACCCATATGTACGTAGAATTCTGGTACCGTAACGATCAGTTCTCTTTGAGCACCGTCATCACACTCTACCACAAACCGACTGGAACGGTTTGGTTTGCACCGTATCGTCCAGACAATAGTTGATTCCGAATGGAGTCTTGATCGCTAGGGCCTACACCAGAATTTCCACCCATCCATCCCAGGTTTGAGACAAGTGCGTTGACTGCAGTTTGCATCTTGCCTCCGCTCTGCTCGTTGTGTCTAGCAAGTCTCTGGTCCCATTCACCTGAATGTAGTTGAAATCCCCCGCCACGCTTGGAAGCCTCGCTGATAACCAAAGCCCATGCCCTCGAGATCTCATCGTATGCATTGTCTTTGTGATGTTTGTGTGACTGGCTATCCCAGTTGGGAAGTTCATGAACGATTTTGGTGGCGCTATCAAGAAAGCTGAGGGATGTGGTAGTTTGTTGTTCATTTGGTGGAAGGTAGTGAGGTGTGTAGTCGACCAGTGCATCGATCAGATTAGTCAAATGCTGCTTGACTCGGTTGTATGCATAGTCTGAACCAGGGTTTCCACCGTAAGGAAAGGCTTCTTGAAGTCTAGCTTGATACTGAGTAAGAATCTCGAGGGTCGATGTCACCGAAGGCCTTGGTGCTGAATTGACCACCTCCGAACCAATATCTGGGTGTCTCTCGCATATTTGTTGGAGAACCGATCTCAGCGACTGAGCATCTAGGGTTTCAAGGAGACGAGGGAGACTGAGAGGGCGACCGGTGATTTCATTTGCTCGAACTTTTTTGGCCGGTCGGGCAATATATCGAGTAGCCATAGCGGGGGAATTCTGAGGTGAAATCGACATGCTATCATCGTGGCCATCATCTTCGGCTTTTCTTTTGCGACTAGTCATTTTGGAGTTGAAAGTCGAATTTGTGTGTGAAGGAGAGACTAAAGTAAAAAACGGTTGTTAATATTGACGTTAAAACAATGAAAGGGATGGTGGATCCTTACTTGGATTATGGATGGGGTTCCGATGAGGTGAAGGAAAAAAAGACGAAACTTGCGTTGGCAGCAGTACATTCATCTTCGCTAAGAAAAAGCAAATGAAAAACAATACCCAGCTTTACCAATAAACGGGTTGCTGGTTGTCTTAAAAAAATGTAGTAGATTTTTGTTTTTGATATTTCTTTCTTGAAGATGCAAGAATACAGAATGAGGTTCGTTTCGTTGTTGATTACTACTAGTACTTTTACTACTATTACTAGTAGGTATTCGGGTAATCAATAAGAGGCGCTAGATTTAGTTAGACGCTAATAAACAAAAGCACAAGCAACTGGCACTTGTACAAAGTAGTACTTTCGAGGAGCATCCACTCTTTGGTTGTTTTTTTCCCCTTCAATTTTATAGCATCATAAAAAAGGCAAATGAGTACGGAAGTACCGTCAAAAGTAAATAATGAATGATAATGAATTTATAAAAGTAGAAAGAAGAAAATGATAATAAGGTTGTTTAATCGAGTATGATAGTAATAGGTATTTTCTATAGAAAATGGCAAAATAAAAATTTTATTAGCTTACTATATCATACAGCGAATAATTATTAGTATATCTACATATTATGTAAGTCAAGACCTTTACCTACTTATGAAATCATCATGAGAACTTTTTCTTACTCATAAACTTATATTCCAAAGACTTCTATTACATAAAATTCCTTCATAAAAAAAAAAAGATTATCCCTCCCCTTTTGAACTTCCCAAATCAATCAATGACACGTGCTTGTGTAACCAAATTGGCCCCCCACAAATATATGTTGGCAAAAGGGCTGCAAGCAAGTAACCGAAGTAACTCCTTAAATCAATAATTATATGCTTTGTTATTATATTATTATTGCCAATAGCCAATTACATATGATGATCATATATGTGACTTTGACTTACTACATATTCTAATCAACATCACAATTAAATCAACATATGAAATATCACACACATGACATGCTAAATACAGATTTCACTTAACATGTTTGCAATGAAGATGTAGTAATTGGTTATTGGTTTTTCATTATAGAATAGTCAATATACCAATCTTTTTGTTTGGTTACTTTTATGTGCGCCCTACTTGGGAAGATGTATCATACAATTGACCAAAGATACCTCAACGACCGAACTTCGTAAACATCCATGCATTGCGACAACTCAACCTTTAAAAATCCATCAAAGTCCCATTTGAAACTTACAGCTTTCCTACTGCAGAGCGCTTGATATTCGTGTTAATATCGTCGGCCTGCCAAACTCATGTTGAGTCTGGCTTGGAGGCTCTCTTGAGCGGACAGATTGTTCTCGCATTTGACTGGAGACAATGCTGGTCGACCGGTAGCAGAAGTCCTTGGGCGCGCAGGTGTGAAAACCGGAGCGGTTGGCTTCAATACCTCTTCTCCCTCCGAATCAGAAAACGGTGCTTGCAGCAACATAGACGGTCTCGGTGGAAATGAAAGAGGTCCTGGAGATGGAAAGCCTTGGACAGGAGATGAATAGCCTTGGGCAAATGGAGATGGAGAGCCAACTGGTTTAACAGTACCGTGGAACTCGACAAGCTGTCCAGTCGTTGGATCTGTAAAAAACAGTGTTTGTTTGGCTGGACTGCTGTTTTGGGCAGCTTGAGGAGTGTGCGTGACTGGCGGAAACTGTTGTGGCCAAGCGCCGGAATATCCCCGAATGCCTGGCTGGTTGAACGCAGGACTTGGTGTACTGTCGAATACAGAGCCACCTTGTTGGAATGCAGGACTCGATTTATTCAAGCCATTGCCTGGTGCGTGGATGACTGTTGACATTGGCTTCCGAACCTGAGGTTTGAATTCCGGGATGTCATTTCCTGCCCATCTTGAACTCGCCAGACCTTGGCCACGCCTCTTCTCAAGAATTTCCTCAATGGTTGGACTCGCTTTTCTCGCAATGGTTTTGACGGGAGTTGCTGCCGGACTGATCTTCTCAGTCTTTAAAACGAGTTCTTCGAGGCGCTTAGCAAGCTCGCCACCGTCTGAATCGGTCTGGTGATGCTTACTACTGGTTGGTGGTAAGTTTTGCCCGCTCAAAGCCGTTGCCTTGATCTCACCAGGCGTAGCACCAGTTCCCTCAGTAACTTCTGGAGCAATCTCCGGTTTGACAGCAAACTTTTCTTTCTCAATCGCGGCCTCCAGGTTCGCTAAACTCTTAAAGTCAGCAATAGCATCCTGCGGCTCCGTAACAATGGTGCCAGAACGCATATGCTGAGATTCACCATTGGTAACTTTCAAACTCTCCGCATTGCAATTGTCTTCGGTTTTGAAAACAGATCCGTTGTCCTGAGATGCTCCATTTGTCACTCCTCCTTCAATGTTGGGAGTAGCCTCAGATTGGGCAGCCTTGGGAGCTTTTGCAATGACGGCTTGTTCTGCCACAGGTGTCTTGGACGAGAGCAGTGCATTCCACAATGCAGCATCATGCTGTTGGGTCGTAGCGGATCCATTGGGTTTGGCATCGTTATCAGTAGCCGATTCAGTTTGGCGTGGATGAGGCTGAAACCCGGACGTAGCACGCAGAACGGTGGCTTGGTTAACCACTTCTTTTGGAGCCCATCTCGATGTATTGAGTCCACGGTCTGTGGGGAGCACCAATGGAGAATCGTCATCTTTTTCCTCGGTCTTAACCGCTTCACTTTCGGGGGACTTCAAAACGGCAGACTGAGTTGGGAGGTTCATCTCGGTTGAGAGAGAGGCAGATGTGACATCGACAGATTGGCTGTGGTTGATCGTTGGGTCTGTTGGCTTGATAGTGACATTGTTTGAAGAGGTCGATGCTGGGACATTTTCTCGTTTCACATTGTTTTCTCCACCCGATTCGCTTCGGTTCAACGATCGTGGGGCGGTATCCTTGCTGTTAGCAATGGCGAAACTTGTCTTCCACTCTGCAACTGTGAGCTTCGGAACAATGGCCCTCGCAGAATCTCGGTACTGAGGCTCGGGGGTCTTGCCAGCAACAATCCGCACACCTTGTATAGTAGTTTGTATGATATTGCTGGACGAAACAGATCTTCTGAACGATGGCAAGTATTTCTTTTCAATGAGCTCTTTGTCAATAACCGTCGCCATTTGTCGCAAGCTCTGCAGTTCCTCGGCGGAGTAGATGATTCGCTTTTTGGTAGAAGAATTCAAGCGGTGTCCCGCAGACTCAACATTTGCAACAGCATCTGAAAGTTCAATATTTTCCATGACCTCTTCAGCCTTGGCAATGTTAGGAGACTCAACGGACTCGACCTTGAGCTGCGCGTCTTCGTCTTTGTTGGGATTTTGGGCCTTGTCGAGAACCTTCTTTGAAGTATCCTTGATGTAGGTGTCGATGTGAGCTTGAGGCAACAACGAGAATGTTTCGGACTTTTTGAGAAAATTTGCCACAAGTTCCTCGGTGATAGTCAATATGGGCTTTGCAAAGCGAGAAGATGACAATCCACCACTGAAGACTTTCTTTGAACGCTCCATGAAATCCACATCGTTCTCAAGACCAGTGCCTTTGGCGATTTGGGAAACGTGGTCGATAAACGAGCCCCCGTAAGTAGTATTCAAGACGTGAAGCGTACTCGCAATGATGTCTTCGTCAACCAAGCTAAGTAGATCAGCCATTGCTGAAATCTTTGGTCCTTGGTATTCTTCATTCTTCAAGCCTTCTCTTCCATCATCTTCATCGAACGAGACAAGAAGGTCATGGCCATCAAGGCTCGCGAGGTCTGCATACGTGCCGCTGCTGATTCTGTTCATTGGATACGAGACTTGTGGTACCGGTGGAAGTGAAGTCGTACTACTCATGGACGGAACGGATGCAGGTCGTGATGGAGCAGAAGCAGTCGAGCTGGAAATTGGTTGCCCGTTAGATTGAGATGCATTCTTACCAAGACCCCTAATTTTTGCAAGTCTGAAGATGTGCGTGTTGACAAATTTCTGTGCTGGACTCGGCAATTGAAATCGAATTGTCCAAGTGCCACGGCGATTGAACTTTGGATCTGCCCGATAGATTACGTGGCTACCTTCAAGGGAAAGCGTAGCATCTTGTGTGAGTTCATCGTCGACAACCTTTTCATCTTCAATGAAAAGTTCAATGTTGAGAGGAGAATGCTCATCAAACTTGACCAGCACGGCAGTTCCAGAGCGGGGTAAACTGCGATTCTTACTGATCTTGACAGGTCGTTCCTCAACCGGCACACGATCTTTAGCTGTCTCAACGCTAATTGGAGCACTAGTTGCCACTGAAGCTGCAATATCAGGAACAGTGGGTGAAGCGCTCGCTTCCGAAGGTACCACGGATACAGCTTCAATGTCAGGAAATGTGGGTGAAGCGCTCGCTTCTGACGGTACCACGGACACAGCTTCAGTAGCCGGTGGTGACGCCCATCGAGAAGCCTGGAGGCCACCGTTGCTTTGCAAGGCATTTGTCGAGCCTTTTGAAACTGTCGAAGTAGCTGAAGTAATTTCCAGTAGATTGACAGAAGCAGAATCATTCGTAAGACTACCTGCTGAAGCATTGCTGCCATTGACCTTTGCCGCGGCAAGAAATGCTTGCGGACTTACGAGGCTAAATTTGGATGATGCAGGACGTCTTGGTGGCTGGGCGGCAACCGGACGTGAAGATCTTGGAAGGTTCGCCACCGCTGGAGCTTGAGGTACCTTGGTAGAGAAACCAGTGGTTTTCTTACCCTTGTTGGACGACTCTGCCTCGCGATGAAGGCGTGCAATTCCCGCATCAATGAATTGATTAGCTCGACGACTACGTCTGCCATCATTGAAGTGCGTTTTTTGTTGTCCTGGGAAGGATACGTCACTGCTATTTGATACGTTAGCTCGGTTCAATACAAGATAGCGTTTCTTATGGCCTGCGGACGACGTACTTATCAATTCTATGATGACCAATATGGGTAGGATTATGACCGCCACGACCAGACATCGAAAAGGATACGTCACTGCTATTTGATAGGTTAGCTCAGTTCAATATAAGATAACGTTTTTCCTTCCGGTCTGCGGACGACGTACTTATCAATTCTATGATGACCAATAGGGGTAGGGTTATGACCACCACGACCAGACATTGAAGAGTGTCCACCTCTGGTGGATGCGCCACCACGGCCACGACCAGGTGAGCCAGTAAAGTTGCCGCCTCGTCCACGGCTGGCTGGAGCACCTCCTCGACGTAGCCGATATAGTTGTCCATCAGCGATGTTTTCCAATTCCTCCTCGGCAGGATTGACATCATCGAGATCTTGAGCTAAGTCTAAGATTTATTGGTCAGTGTATGCCTGATCGTGTGGATATCATTTACTTACTATGCCAAGCTGCCAAGGCGTTGTCTGCTCTAAGGCGTTTGCTAGGTACCGGCAAGACTGCAAGAGGGAGGCCAGCATTGTCATCTTCCAGAGGCAAGGCATCTTTACGAGCGATACCTAACTCCTCCTGTGAAGGCATTAGCATATGTGGGTTGCAACCAACGAGAGGATAACACATATTGCAAGAAGCTTTTGAGGTGAAGTATGACTTACCATCATAGCTGCATGCAAGATAGCCATCTCCTCGGCAGTACGATCTCTTTCAGCTGATTGCTGACCGACGTCATTTTCGTTGGTGTCCATCTTGCCTTTCGAATTCTTCTGCGGGATAGATGAATTTTCTCAGTTGATAGAGTATGCTAAGTCAAGTTGACAATATAGTTGAGCAACTGGAAGATTACTCGATTCAATTAAAAAGCTATGTGGTAGCTTTTGACAAGTTAGTTGTGTTGTGCGCATTAAACAAGATGAGATATGGAAGATCGAGTGAAGAATAAGGAAGCTAAATGAGCAGGTGACAGATTTGTTTGGAGGACCAATTCACCAAAGAATCTGAAATATCAAAGGGAGGAAACTCTGAAAAATAGAAAGAGAATAAAGGTGCGGGGTTTTGGTTGATGTGTAGTAGTATGATATAAAGTTGCCTTGCGCAATGCAATATAATCCACTAGGATGTACGCCGGTTGCATGCATCTGCCGGTTTCTTGCAGATACGTGCATCACAAAAGCCAGTATAAGGCTTCTCGGCTTCTCATAGACATCAGGAGCATATTACAATTGAGTTGTGACAATATGCCATAAGATAAACTCAAGTTTCTATAATATGATGATGATGATAAAATGGTAACATACCTCGAATTCTCCCTCACAACTGGCCACCGTGGGCCCAGTTGAGGGTGTAAAATTTTAAATGACTTGATTCAGAAATCACAGCAGAATATTCAAATGTCTTTTATTTGAATTAATATGCCTTTTGATATTTGAAGAAGAGGGGGAAAAAAAAGGAAGAGGAAAAAGAAGAGTGTGATATAGGAAAGATGAAACCAAGAGGAGGAGAAAGAAGGTAAAGGTGTAAGTAAAAAAAGAAATGGATGGGTTGTTTTGTTTTTGTTTTGAAGAGGGGGGGCCGGGGGTAGGAGAGGCCGGGAGGTTTGAATATCAATATCAATAATAAAAAAGAAAAGAAAAAAAAAACAGACCAAAATACAAATTAGGAAAGTACCTAACCAGGTAACAGTGGGCTCATTTCCGAAATGGTTTGAAGAATTTTTAAAAATAAATAAATAATCAATTTTTCTATCTTAAAAAGTTCAGATGAGAGAGGAAGGAACAAGATGTTCAGGAAGGAGAAGCCGGGAAGGAAAGGCTGGGCCGGGAAGAAAGGGAAGTTGCAAAGGTGACAAAAGAGTCCCGAGTATGGAAAAGATGCCCTTTCAAAACTGAAAATTTCAGCTTCGGATTTCTTTAGATCTGTATGTCTAACTTTTCACATATCTTAAACCCAGAGTGGTGATAACTTTATACATAAGGTTCTTTCAAGAGTACCCCAAGTCTATGGATGTTGGCTGGGGACACCGGTTTTGAGAGTTCTAGCAGTGAATTATCAATATCATAAGACCATAGGTATGATATGATACTTCAATTAAATTGTAATCAACTTTTGCAAGAATTTTCAATGCAAAGAACCAGAGCAGTAAAGGGAATTAATACACTTGAGTAAGGAAGACAAACAGACCTCTTTCTCATCATGAAAAGTCCTGTTAATAAATTTGTGGAAGAATAAATGTAAGAGACTTCATAGTATCATTTATTCTTTTCTTTCCATGGGAGGGAGGGTAATTTTGAGATTAGATGAAAGATTCATGAAGTACTCAACAACTGAATATTAATTATATATTCAGAAGAGTAGAATTGACACTTATTAGTCTTAATCCATAGCATTGGCGGTGCCAGCCATTAAACTAACATGATTTTATGATCATGGTATTTACAGACACAAGAAGACTATATATATGAAAACTTCCATCATCTTGGAGTAAAAAAACTCGCTGCCTAACTGCCCTTCTAAGTTGAGTTGAAGCAAATTACAAACTTTGTGATCTTTCGATGTCAATATAAAAGCTCACTTGAGCACAAACTACTTTCGCTTCGGCTTCGGCACCAATCAAACCCCGTCAAACCAGGGTCGTTTTCTGCCATAAACCTCCGACATCTGAGCCAATTGGCTCTATTCCAATTGTAAGAGAGTCTTTGCCGATATCGCGATTGCTGCAGATAGAAGAATTTCTGTTTGCCTTTTTTGTTGCTGCATGTATCAATTTCTTTCCACAATTGTAAAATTGATGAGTGCTGTAAATATGAAGTCCTGTGGGCTTCTGAGGAGTGGTGGGCTTGCTATTAGGGTAAGCTTTTCTATCGATATCAAATTATATCAATTAATTGACTGATTATATGATTATATAGAGGAGTTATGGTGCAACCTTATTGAGACCGGGTAGTGGGCGAACCCTTGCGACTGTAAACACAAATAACTCGACATACACGCCAGATATCGAGTCACGAACTCCACCATACCCTAAGCTGCTGAAGAGGCTGCAAGAAGTTCGACGGGTGTTAGGTGCCGATAGGAGCTTAACCCTTGCAGAGAAAATTCTATATTCACATCTTGACAACCCGGAAGAATCGCTCCTTTCGAATACCAATAATGGGAAAGATATCAGAGGGAATGCCAATCTGAAGCTGAAACCAGATAGGGTGGCCATGCAAGATGCATCGGCACAGATGGCATTGCTACAATTCATGACTTGCAATCTACCTTCTACTGCGGTTCCAGCTAGCATACATTGCGACCATATGATTGTTGGTCAGAGAGGTGCGGATGTGGATCTTCCAGAATCGATCAAGGGCAACAAGGAGGTTTTCGATTTTCTGGAATCTGCTGCGAAGAAATACGGCATCGAGTTTTGGCCTCCTGGAGCAGGGATCATTCATCAAACTGTGTTGGAGAATTACTCAGCTCCTGGCTTGATGATGCTCGGCACAGACAGCCATACCCCAAATGCTGGAGGACTTGGTGCTATAGCAATTGGTGTCGGTGGTGCTGATGCTGTGGATGCCTTGGTCGATGCCCCATGGGAATTGAAAGCGCCCAAAATCCTCGGAGTTCGACTTGTAGGAGAGTTGAGTGGGTGGGCATCGCCTAAGGACGTTATCCTCCACCTGGCAGGAAAATTGACTGTTCGTGGTGGTACCGGATACATTATCGAGTACTTTGGACCAGGTCTTGACTCTTTGAGTTGTACTGGCATGGCAACCATCTGTAACATGGGGGTGAGTTTAGTCTTGGATATTTTCCATGTTTGAGTTTCTAACAAATCTCTTTAGGCTGAAGTTGGCGCTACGACATCACTGTTCCCCTTTTCCAAACGACATGTTCCTTATCTCGAATCTACACATCGAGGACCTATTGCCCTACAGGCTCAGAAAATCGCATCATCACCTTCTGTAAATAACCTACTCCGAGCTGATGAAGGCGCCCACTACGATGAAGTTATTACTATCGATTTGTCTACTCTTGAACCTCATATCAATGGTCCATTTACTCCTGATCTATCTACACCCTTGTCTGCTTTTGCACAAGCTGTTGCAACGAACCAATGGCCAGAAACAGTCTCCGCGGGCTTAATTGGTAGTTGTACAAATAGTTCATATCAAGATATGGCACGTGCGGAGAACTTGGTAAAGCAAGCTTCGGCAGCTGGACTCAAGCCAGTCACCGACTTCTTCATCACACCAGGCAGTGAACAAATTCGGGCGACTCTTGAGAGAGATGATATAGCGTCTACTTTCACCGAAGCTGGTGGAGTTGTGCTTGCCAATGCTTGCGGAGTGAGTATATTTTGTTATTATTTCATTTTACCCAGTCCTGACTCGGACTTCATTTCCACATTTGATATCATGCATCTTCCTGCTTTCTCTCGGTATTTTCTATTCCCGTTGTCCGAATCTGCAAGAGACAATTGTTATGGCCTCACATTTTTCAATTCTATTTTTTAGCATCTATACAGACATTTACTATTATATACAGCTACTAACTTCTCATCATCTAGCCTTGCATAGGACAATGGAAAAGGACAGACCACGTAGAAAAGGGTGATAATAATGCGATCTTCACGTCATATAATCGTAACTTTCGTGGCAGAAACGATGGTAATACCGAGACGATGAACTTCATTGCTTCTCCAGAAATTGTGACCGCAATGTCATATGCAGGAAGCACGAGCTTTAATCCAATCACTGACTCTATCATTACCCCCAGTGGCGAAGAATTTCGTTTCCTACCACCTACCGGTGTTGAACTGCCAAAAGGTGGTTTCGAAGAAGGCAATAAAGATTTTCTTCCTACATCAGCTGCCCCTTCTCCCTCGACGCAAGTCGTTGTCTCACCTACTTCGGACCGTCTTGCTCTTCTTGAGCCGTTTGCACCATTCCCGGAGCATGATCTAGAGGGTCTCCAGGTCTTATACAAGGTCACTGGAAAGTGCACGACTGATACAATTTCTGCTGCCGGTCCCTGGCTCAAATACAAGGGACATCTTCCGAACATTTCTGCAAACACACTTATCGGAGCGATCAATGCAGCGACAGGTGAGACGAACGTCGCATACGATGTTGATGGTAGCACATCTGGTATCCCTGAGCTCGCACAAAAGTGGAAAGACCAAGGAAAAGAATGGCTTGTAGTAGCAGAAGATAATTATGGTGAAGGTTCAGCCCGTGAACATGCTGCTCTTCAACCTCGTTATCTGGGTGGACGAGTCATTCTTGCAAAGTCATTTGCAAGAATCCACGAAACGAATCTGAAGAAACAGGGTGTTGTCCCTCTTACCTTCGCAAATGGCGAGGATTACGCAAAGATCGATGCTTGTGATGAAGTTAGCACAATTGGATTGTACGATATGTTGAAGAATGGTGGGAAGGGTGAGGTTAGCCTACGAGTCAAAAAGCATAAGACTGGAGAAGAGATGATTATCAAAACGAAGCACACATTAAGTTTGGACCAATCTGGATTTATATTGGCTGGAAGCGCGTTGAATTTACTTGCTAAGATGAAGCGATGAATTGTAAGATTACCTTAAAAATAAAAAGTTTACTATAAATACAAATAAACAAAACAAATAAAAAGTTTTTTTTTTTGATTTTTCTCTTGTAAAGTTCTTCAAAAGGGTTCAAAAAGGTACATACATAGTAATGATGTATTAGACCCCTGACCCGGGTATATACGGCGGGACCATGTTGATATTGATAGTGGACGACTCCACTTTGAAAAGCACATCATCTATCTTTCAGATGATGCATTTCATTTCTCTCCATGTTAATTATGTTCTAAAAAGTTCACTTATAAATTATATACCTATTCGAGCCCTTGCATTTATTTGTATAACTAGGGTAACATTGGAAAAATACTAGGTACCTAGTAGAGTAGCCATGTTCGTTCAACTGCCAAGGCCTTATCTCAGACTAGAGGCCAACTGGTAATTGTTATTTCCCATCATATCTGGGGTTGGTACTAACCTGGTGAATGCCTCAATTGAGTTACGTAAACACTCAAAATTTACAATTAACTTATGGAAGCGAGGAGGAACTTCAAGAATTATTCACCACTCAAAAAGTTAACTTTCGAAGCTTTTGTTGATAGTCCAAGAAATTTATCTGGCGCCTCAACAACGATTATATTTAACTTAGTACCATAGAGAAACCCCCGAAATGTCACCTTGTATGATAACAACCTCGGCGCCCAGCACTTTTTTAAATGTGATACAACCTTGAACCTTGCTGCGATAAGGGATAGTTTTTAGTACCGACAGGCTCAATAGACTAATGTAATATTATGTGGAGAATTTTTCTGTGAACCGCGCAAACGTGTGGAGTGCCCAGCAAACATTCCGCTCTATGTAGGTTTCTCCTCTGAAATTTTATATCAAATTTTAGCCAATAGATTGCTGGTATTTATTGAAGTTGATCGTATGCATTGTCTTTGTGANNTGCTGGTATTTATTGAAGTTGACTTCACTTGGAAAATGAAAAAGATAACTCATCACTTACACACAATACGCTAATGGGCCTGGGCCTTGGCGGGCCATCTACTACTAGTAGTATGGAGATTGATATAGTTCAATGAATCCTCACAGTTCTTAAATACTGGATAACCCCATCATTACCACGTTTCTCCTCTGTCTTTCTCCTTCTTTTCTAATTACTTTTGGAGAGGTGTTAAAATCACGCAAGATATTACGAAAATGTCGGCGATCAACCGAGCGATCTCGAATCACTCGAGCAGTGAGAAGTATGATGCCAGGGGACATGTTTCCCCTTCTAACGATTCTGGCGATGTCGAAGATGATCTTTCACACAATCTCCATCGGGGATTGAAATCCCGTCAAATAACTATGATAGCAATCGGCGGAGCAATCGGTACGGGATTAATCATTGGCACGTAAGTACTGCACCTCTTACAAACATTGAGTGATCATTCCAACTCTTCGACATGTTGTTCAGCACGTCTTGGCAGAGCGTGCATGGCTTACTTATGTGATATTACAGAGGAAAAGCGCTGGCTACGGCGGGTCCTGCGCCACTTTTGATTGGATATACCATTGTCGGATTCTTATGTTTCTTGGTGATGGCTGCACTTGGTGAGGTGTGTGATTCTTGAATAGCCTATCTATTGGAATGATTACTGATGAGCGTGTAAAGATGGCCGCTTGGCTTCCATTGCCGAGTGGATTTACGGGTTATGCAACGAGATTCGTTGATCCGGCTTTGGGATTCTCTCTAGGTAAGCGATCTTGTTCTAATACGAGAGGAGATTTACTAATATTGAACAGGTTGGAATTATTGGTTCAAGGTTAGTTTTCAATGCGTGCTATGTAGGTCATGACGAGGAAAACACCATCTAACTTAAGTTTGAAGTACATCATCACAACGCCAAATAACTTGACTGCTGCGTCTCTAGTTATCCAGTATTGGGTACCGAGAGACAAAATCAACCCGGGAGTATTCATTGCCATATTCTTGGTAGCCATCGTCGTCATCAACTACTTTGGAGTTAAATTCTTTGGAGAACTCGAGTTTTGGCTATCAAGTACTAAAGTTATCATTATCTTCGGTCTTATTCTGTTAAGTTTGGTTCTGGTCTGTGGAGGAGGACCTGATCATCATGCTTCGGGATTCAAATATTGGAAAGATCCTGGAGCTTTTCACGAATACATTTTGAGTAAGCAATGTCCGTTTGTCCTTCTTGCATTCTTTTATACTTACGGAAATCAGCTGGGAATAGTGGTCGCTTCTTGGCCGTTTGGTCTACCTTCACGACCGCTGTGTTCGCCTACCTTGGCACGGAATTAGTCGGTGTAACAGTTGGAGAAGCCGCAAACCCACGCAGAGTTATTCCTCGCGCTATTAGACTAACCTTCTACCGGGTCCTCCTCTTTTACGTGGTTCTCGTCTTCTTCCTCGGCATGCTCGTCCCCTACAACTCCCAACAACTAATCGACAGTAACAAGAAATCCAACAGCGCCTCCGCGTCTCCGTTCGTTGTCGCCATTCAAATCAGCGGCATCCAATACCTCCCAGCCATCTTCAACGCATGCGTCCTAATCTTCGTCTTCTCAGCCGCAAATTCCGACTTGTACATCGCATCACGCACACTATTCGGACTCGCCCACGAGGGAAAAGCCCCCGCCATATTCAAACGCACCGATAAACGCGGTGTCCCCATTTACGCTCTCGGACTAAGCACCGCTTTCTGTCTGCTCGCTTTCCTCGGCGTCAACACAGCCTCCTACACCGTGTTCGGCTATTTCGTCAACTTGGTCACCATGTTCGGTCTCCTAACCTGGATATCCATCCTCATCTCACACATATTCTTTGTGCGCGCGCGCAAAGCCCAAGGAATTCTCGNNGGGCTTTGCGTTATTCTGCTATAAGATCACCACAGCGGCGGGAAAGACTCCCGTCTTTGATAAAGATACCTTCGTTACTACGTATCTGGGTATCCCATTATACTTAATCATGTATTTCGGATACAAGTTCGTGAAGGGAACGAAGCTCATCAAGCCAGAGGAGGCAGATCTACATTCTGGAAAGGCATGGATCGATGCTCAAGAGCAGGAGTATCTTGCTCAAGAGGCAGCCAAGAAAGGAGGACCAGAGACGAAGTGGGAGAGAATTTATAGATTGACGCTTGGTTGGGCGTTTTAGGTGTTACTTTGCATATATGGTCTTGAGGGGATTCGGTTATAGTGTAAATGGATGAATGAATGCCTACGTCACTTTGTAGAAAAAAACTGGCGCATCTGCTTGGACTGTAAAGATAAGATGATCTAATTAACGAATGTAGAAGTCCTAATGATAATACACGGTTCTAACTCTAATCGATGCGTTTGTAATCTTGCATCAATCGATATTCAATAATCCTGAAGAGACAGCCAGCTCTTCTGAAATATCCATGTTCCGAACCCAAACGAGTGAATCGAATCGAAACAATATCGTCCGTCTCCCTTTCTTTTCCAATCGCCCCTCCCCCCCCAATACAAAAAGAATGTTTCTAGAC
>JWJA01004651.1:0-15553 GCA_000812885.1 Lanzia echinophila
TCGAAGTCCTGTGCGTTTGCTGCTAGGCTGATCTTGATAGGTCAAGCCAGAAGACAAAGGGGTTCCAGATGATGGAGTAGCCGTTGAACTCTCACTGGCCATCTTTTGCATATAGGCTGGCAACGACATGCCATGCACTCGTGGGTCGTATGACGCAACTGAAGGGAGGTCTATTCCAGAACCAAAGCCGTTATTTGGTTCTATCGCATGGGCAGTCGACCAATGCTCCGTCCGCACCCTAGGCTGAGATGATAGCATCGAAGTGAGGCCCGCAGTGAGATCCTTTCTACGCACCAAAGTTCTACCAGATCTGAGAGTATGTCCTTGTTCTGGCTCGGGAGATGCTTGCACGGATGAGGTTGTATCATCGTTATACATTAGCTCTTTTCTGGAAACCAATCTTCCGTTTGTAGCTCCCCCTTGCTGTTTTTGAGATGAGACTCCAAAGGAGGAGCTTGTGTCAGTGTCAGATCTAGAGTTGGAGCGAAGATGGTAGTGTTTCGTCACAGCTGGTGGGCTCTGTTCATCGCCCGTCTTCCAGTTGATTCGTTGCGCTTTCAACATTTTCACATATCCATCTGGATCCTTATAATATGCTGCCCACATAACCTTAGCTGAATAAGTGCTATTCTCTTGAGCCGTTGTTCGAACTGCGGGTGCTCCTCCACGCTCCTTTCGGTTTAGGTACTCGATGCGGCTACTAACTGCTCGTTTCTCCAACCCCGTTTCGTGTACTAGAATAATCTTCTTGCCAATAGTGGGTTTATGATTCTCGTTCCATGCATTGTCAATCATCTTTTCCTGCCATGCTGCATGGCGTACCTTTCGTCTTTCGTCGTTGTCCGCTCTTTGGCGAGCATTCATATGCCTGTATTTATTGTTAGCTATACATGGCTTTTCAAAGACAAGAGAGCACCTACTTCTGCACAGCATGCGGCTGTATTGGATTATTGGTAACTCTGCCACAAGACTTGTTGCATTGTTTAGCAAGTTTTGATGGTTCGTCTGGAGGTTGCACGCCTTTGGGGTGTTCGTCATATTTGGCGTCGAGCCAGTCTCTTTGGGCATCTGTCATTGCCATTTTGTTTGATTTCTTGTATTTATTCGGGTTTGGTTTCGAGTTTGCTTCTCGCCGTTATGGAAGTCGATTTAGCTTGTAATGCGATGGCTTATAGTCTCGAATGAAGAAGTCTAAAGTGGAGGGCTCACGACGATTTGTGGATTGAGTAGAGTATTTACTATTGATAGAGAGCAGATGTCAGCGATGAGTAGAGTAAATAGGTGATTTGTGTTGAAAGCTGTCTCCTATTTCTATGCAGATCAAAGCATCGTCTCGCGACCGTAGCTTTCTGTTAGAGTCGTGCTTACTGTGCCGCTAGATATACCTACCTGTTTTCGGGTGTTATTCAAAGGTCTATCTTGTGTCGCAGAGTTCCAAACTCATAAGTTCTTCAGAGGGAGTGTGGTGACG
The DNA here is from genome assembly GCA_000812885.1 of Lanzia echinophila. Classification (NCBI taxonomy): domain Eukaryota; kingdom Fungi; phylum Ascomycota; class Leotiomycetes; order Helotiales; family Rutstroemiaceae; genus Lanzia; species Lanzia echinophila. Next base: position 1,472 of record JWJA01004651.1, read on the forward strand.
GTCGCTTTTTGATAGTATGGCTTTTATTGTATTGATAGGTAGTTCACTCTCTCTTTGGATGTTATTCGAAGGTCTTTCTGATGTCAGAGCTCCGAACTCGTAAGTTATCGAGGGAGGAGGAGGGCGTTGGGGGTTTTCGTTACAGTCCCTTTTTGATAGAACTGCTATTATTGTACTGATAGGTATTCTAGTTTGTCTTTGACGTTACTCGAAGGTCTATCTAGTGTCGCAAAGTTCCGAATTCGTAAGTCATCGAGAGGCCAGTGTCGCTGACCCGGTCGGCTTGTGTTTTAGATGAAGTCGATGAAACTCGGGGGTTTAAATGCGTTTTTCTAATGAGATGATCACAATCGTAGCTTTTGATGTAATCAAAATGAATTATTTTGAAGATTTGTATTGTTTGAATGTTGTTGAAGTTTTGCAAAGAATTAGATGAAGGTTTGCAAAGATGTTGACTTAAATGGTATTCCACGTCGCTAAGGAATTTGGTAAATCTAATCTATACGTACGGTCATTGAATGTTCACTGTCACGGGGCATGTATTTACAATGTTATCGTTTATCTTTTTCTCATATACCGTACAGCAGAAACCGTAGCAAGGGAACCTCTGACTCTGAACTTTGAAGATATGAATGGCTTCGTTGGGTGTAGGAGAGGATGTAAATAGCTCTTTTAAACCACTCCTCTGTGGTGATCCCCCAAAGTGAAGGCGCCTTCTAGGGCATCTGATCATGTTTTTAGATACTACTACCAGTGTGCCTTCAGATATCATAGTGTAATTTGATATTGTAACGTCCTTGCTAAATGTACATATCCCAAAGTCGAGTCACTATTTGAAAGTCTTTTCGTTAAATACATATATCTTAAAAATTGCAATCTATAGAAATTCAGCCCTCCAAAATCTCCAATAGCCTGGTTAACTTGGAGATTTGATACAATAGAGCACTGAATATGTGCTAAATAGGTCTGTAAATTATACCATGAGTGTGCTTTTAGATCCCAGATTATGGTTTGACTTTTGAGCGTCTTTGCTAAGTCTATATAAATATATATCACCAAAGCCTTTTTAGAACATTTTCACACCCCTTCACCAAGTCTATATATGGACATATATTACACCAAGCACAGATACGGTTTAAAGGCTCTTCACCAATCATACCTCGGGGAACTGCTAATGTACAAGTTAAAGCACTTCAAAAACATATTGGCTAATACGGATGTTGGGGCAAAAGGTACGGTGCGCGTGTTCTGGCTCAAATGTATACCGTGACAGGGTTATATGATTGCCATATAAGTTATACGGTCAATCCTCTTTCAAATCCTGAATTGCCATCCTGCAAAGATTAAAGCTTACTGTAAATGAGTTAAGCTATAGTGTATACTTACCATAATCACAGCAGGATGAAGATTGGAACTCTGCTAGAGCTTTAATCAAAAAACGTGCAGTACCTTTTGATGCGACCTCCGTATTCTTAGAAATTTGACAGAAGCAATAAAGTTGGGTTAAGAGACGTAGGATGTGAATTCTTAAAAAGCGGTGAATTTGTAAAAGTATTAGTAGTTAGTGATTATTGCTGCTCAGCTATTTGCATATGAAGGGGTCCTCTCATGTTCCTATGAACATTATGATGTTATACATCGATGTGCACCTATGCTCCGTGTGTGAAGCACTATCTACATACTTAATGTTCATACCTGCTGACCCATGCCTAAACCCAATCTCATATCGTTGGATTTCACCTATGCACCCTACATATGTAAACGCCTTGTAATTTCTCACTATTCTCTCGACTCACAGCCTCATGTACATGAGCTGGAAAACAAGCTGCAAACCTCTGTAAATCCGTCGCTGATGAGAATCACCCATTTCATAACTTATCCGCCATGTGCATTGTTGTTCCCATGCACTTTTCTTGGACCCCCACAATACCTGTCAATGTTCTCGTGTAATCATCTGCGATGGATGTCCTTAAGGCCTCTTCCCGATCCACCAATCGGATTATGTTCATGCCGCCTAGCCGATGTATTCACTTGTGTCCTCTAACGCCTTGGTTTAGTGTCTCTATCCCGCCATCCCAAAAGTTTTTACAATTTATCCCGCCCACCAAAACGTCTGCCAATATTATATGTCCCCAAAAGGGTGTCCAGAGAGCCTGCCATCTCACCAAATGGTCTCGTCGATTGTCAAATTGTTTCCGAAAATGTAATCTTCCCCCATTAGTGTAGAATACCACCCACATCAATAGCCATTATCCCAATCTGCCACGTTTCCTCCGGCACCATTTCACCCTTCCTTATTGGTGAAAAAATGGATGATCGACGTCATTGTCAAAGAACGCGTCGTTGAAAAAGTAATTTGCACCCTCGGGATCAATTCCAGGTCCGCCTTGGTGAAGGATTCCATATTGATTGAGGTGGCGTTCCCATTGGCTACCCCATATTGCCCATTCATCAACGCTCAGACCAGGCCAATTCTCTCTCTCCTGATGCTGTCCTGGGCTGCCACCGTCAAGAGGAGCTACTTGTCCGGAGTTCTGTTCTTGGTTTTCTTGTCGATAGGCAGGAGTCTCTGGTTCGGAGAGACCTTTTAGAACTTTCTCGAGATCGGCATCCTCGTCGTCGTCCCATTTGGCATTATCGGGGTTGAAGTCACTGAGGTCGTAGGGGACAGGGGATGCCTCATCTGCGTCTTCGTCGGCACTCAAGTCAGCTGCAGCTATAGCTTGTTCAGGTTCTTCATCTTCGTTGGCAACGAAGTTCGCCTCAACGAGATCTTCTTCAGACTTTTCATCTTCGTCGGCCATCGAGCCCACAGCAGCTAGATTTTGTTCAGCCTCTTCGTCCTCGAACTCCAAATCTGACTGCTCGTCTTCGTAGTCATTTTCGTTGTCGATATATGACTCTGCTTCCTGGCCTTCAGTTTGATCTTTGCGGTCGTCTTCCGCTTCTGACTCTTCAGGTTGATGTCCATTGGCGACTTTTGGTGCTGCGGCGTCCTCATCGGAGCTGGAGCTGATGATGATAGGAGCCTGAATTGGTCTCGGGGCTACTTCTTCATCATCGGAATCATCAATGACGATAGGGGACGCTACACTACTACCGAGCCAGAGTTTTTGGACAGAAGATCTGCCTACTTCAGCATTATTGTAATGGCCGCTGGAGTTCTGGGTCTCTTGTCTTTGAATGTCTGAATCACTTAGATGAAGACTATTCGGATACGATAAGTTCGGTGGGATATAGACGTTAGGGTTGAAGTTCACTGGCATCACGATGTTATTCTGCTGACTGCTTCTCTCAATGGCAGAAGATTCACCGTGACCCATGTGCTGATTCATTCCCATCATCCCCTGCCCGCTAGTGGAGTGAGGTGCGCGTTTTCGTGGGTATTGGGCATACCTGGTGGACGGTCTAAGCATAGACGAAGAGGCTCCAGCTGGTCTTAGCTGTCTATGCATGATTTCGCGTCGAGGCTTCTTTGGGGGTATGCTGTCCAAAGATTCGTCGTCTGAAAAGGACGCCGCTCTTGTTGATCTCTTTCGTAACTCAGGCAGTGGACCAAGTTTGCTAATCGAGTCGCCATAATCATCAGATTCTTCATCCACATTTGTGAAGCGTTGATCCGTCGATGCTTGTTGCCCTTGTTGCATATGGAAGTTTTGGGGCAGCACTGTGCTTTGGGGCGGCACTGTGTATTGAGGTAGGTGCTCGGGAAGGTCGTCTAATATATCTTGCGCGGGGCTTGTCTGCAGATGCGCAACAGCGGTATTGAGAAGGCTATTTTGCAAGTCTCTGCCACTAGACAATGTTCCCAATAGGGGAGAACGCAATTGCGTACGTGGGCTGATTTGAGGAGAGCTCGTACGTCCAATAGACGCAGGCTGCCATGCATATGCTTGCAGATTCAAGTCCGAACCACCAGGTGGCATGCTTCCAATGTATTGAGAGTTGGAATACGTAGGCATTAGGCCTTGTTGATATTGAGGTTGGCCACGTGCACAACCACCCAGAGACTGTGGTGGAGGTGCTGCGCGTACTTGTGCCATGTGTGGACCTGGTGCAAATTGTTGCGCAGCTGGATACTGGTGAGGTTTCGGAGTCTGGTACTGATACTGGAATGGTTGAGGATCCTGATAATGAAATGGTGGAAGGCTATTCGAATTGTTTGGCGTCCAGGTGCCATTATATGCTCCCTGCATTCCCCAATTCGGTCCTATGTTCTGAATCATAACATTAGCGTTATTGTATTGAGGTATCTGTTGATGTGGTGCAGCTGCATTAAAGCCCCCAAACCGGAGTCCAGTGTCGAAGTCGATTTCTCCTCTCTTCAGCATCTCCACATATACCCTTGGATTGTTTTCATACTCCCTCCACATAGTCACTGCGGCTTGTGTGTTATTTTCCTGGTGTGATCCACGAGGCAGGGCAACACCACCACGGGACGTCGTATGTTTCTTATTCAGTTGTTCAATCTGACTTTGGATCTGCTTCCTGGTCAAACCAGTATCATATGCGAGGAGGATCTTGTCGCCAATCGATGGGTAGTTGTTTCGCTGCCAAACCGCTCGAATGGCACTTTTTTGGACGGCAGTGAGGCGGATGGCTCTCGGCTGGTTGCGATCTGCTTTTACAAGTTCGTTCAGGTACCTATGAATCTATTATTGGGTGTTTGTGCACTAGTGAAAAAGCAGTTTTAACTTACCGACCAACGTTGTTTGAATTAATTGCATCTGCTCCAGTAGTGCCGCAATCAATGTTGCAAAGGTCCGCAAGTTCAGCGGAGGTTTGCGGGGGCTTCGCTGTCCCTTCATATTTGTCGTACTCGGCCTTGAGCCAAGTCTTGTGCACATCAAGCCTAGGCATTTTGCGCTTCGGTATGATGTTCACTTGATATATGTTGCTGATAGATTGGTATAGAGAGGATGCCTTTTGAAAAATAGTGCGAATATGGATGAAAACAAAAGTTCTAATTCTCACACTGAAATACTGTGAAATCTCTCTAGAAGGAAGTGATTCTGATATGATCTGCCAATTTGTTCGATGAATCTTGATCAGTTTGTTTGATGAATAGTGTAAAGTCTGATATCAGGAAGGCTTTTTCTTTTCGAAAGACGTGGATTTATATTTCCATCTGGATGTACGGTAGCAAGGTCTTCTATACAAGTTCATTACCAAAAGAAAAAACCGTAGCTGTTACTCTGTACAGCAAAGTCTTCTTATAGGGGGCGAACAGGAGTTTTGTTTCATTTTATATTCGGATAACGAAAATACCGTACGGCTATAGGCATTATTTGTATACCGTAAAAGTCTTACCTACAACACGTGTAACTTATATCACATCACATCCTAGCTAGGCTATCATGATTTCATACATAAATAGACCCCATCTACGGATGTGTTAGGCCGTTGGGAGAGTGGCTCAACATAAATGAGAACGCGAGGTCTTTGACAAAAGTAGCGAGATTTTTGGTAAATGAAATACGGTTTTACTACAATCTGGAGAACTATCACTACATGTGACATGCGGCCCTACCCATTTATCATTCCTCCGGAGGGAAATTCATTCAATATTGATCAGGTGCCTCGACGTATTAAGATTGCTCCTACATTCATACTTGACTTGATTTCAGGGGCATCACTTCGTTCTACTCAACCACCCAAGCTATCATTATCATGAGTATCGCCAATTCCGGTTCATATTGCCTTTTGTTGATATTATCCCAGAGACGATATTGCATATGCTATATCCATAGGTCGTGGTTTGAATTGTAATATTATTGATACAAAACCAAGAGCTTGCTAGATGACTAACCTTTCTGTATGTTGCATATATTGCTTCCTTAGAGTCAAGGCATATTAGGGCCTGAAAGGCTAGGGCTAGAGAGGTGCATAGACAAGCAGAACGCAAATGGAGGCATACTGAAGCTTTAGAATCATTAGAATTATAAGAATACAAGCACATCAGACATAATTGCAACACTGTATGAATGTATATTTGGTGTGTTATAGCCGGGTAGACGCTGAGAGCCCGGATGCATGTCTAGTACTCCAATATACAACACATTCTGCAAACGTGAGCTAAAATCGCTTTGGACCTTGAAGCTGAGTAGAGAGCGAGTTTACCTCAACTCGCGCTTGGTTTGAAAACAGAGTCAAGACGGTGATGCAGTATCTATTCATAAAGTTATAAGGGAACAAATGCGACTTTGAAATCAGGAGGTTCAGCGAATTGTCACAAGTTTGTTCAGTAAATTATCACATTATCAACCCGAATTTAAGCTTAGTTAAAGACGTTTCAAAGTTCGATTAGGTTTTAAGTACGCTATAAAGTGGGTCGGGAGAGGAGTAGAAAGAGGTAGGAATACAAGCGGCAGGAGGAGAACGAGGCGTCGATGAAGGACAAGAAGGGGAAATGAAAAGAGTGAGAAAAGGAAGAAAGTTTATTGAAAAAATCCCAGAAAAGTAAAAAAAAAAAAGACAAGAAGGAAATTTACCTTCTTCTGCTAATCCTCCATCTCTACCTATAGCTCTAGCTCATCTACCTCACTCAATCACTTGTTTCGTCTCTCTAATCACTTACCTATCTAGCTGATTGCCTACCTACCTTCTTTATAATCGTACTTAGCAACCTCGAACTTTACTGATAAGTGTCGAATTGTAGGTATATTTGCGCTTTCGAACTTCTAATTCCAGTCAATTAAATAAAGATCGCGGCAACAAGGCGGTAGTTCAATAAGAAAGGAGTGACAATTCGTTAATGTGCCGTTAGAGTCAATGGCTAGTGTGATGTTCACAATGCCCCGAGATTTGTTCAATGAGAATAGTAGATTGTGTATACACATTTTTCATTGCTTCATGATAGCTTTTTCGAAGACTGATACTAGGTAGTTTATGCATGGGTTCATACTTCCTTACATCTTTCGTTCTATGAGAGATGCCATTGCGCATTTACGAATCGAACTCTACTTGGTGTTCATAGATGTTGTCTGCCCACTTCGCGTAAGAGCTGGATCACATTCGGCATCTCAAGATCTCGTGGAAAGCGAACAGAAGTTATTTTGAGTCACGTTTGTTTGAAGGCGAGCCTGAATTATTGCGTTAAGATCTATTTGCTACATAGGAACTATTATTCTTTCTTTATTCATCCCAAACCAGCAACTCCCCAATTCCGTATGATATCCAACGTCCTAAAAGCTAGAAAAGTACGATGTACCCTGCACGCTTCTGGAGCATATGTACAACTTCTCGTGTATAACCCAGTATCTCGACGTTTATTCTACACAGCCTGGATACTTCCTCCCTTCATTGGCATGTGTACAAAAATGCAAAAAAAAAAACCTTCACTGCATCAGTCCCTCAACCTCCGGGCCTCCTATCCAGTACCTGCCTAAGTCGAATACCAATCCCTGAACTCCCCAAACCATATTTTAGACTTCATTTCTCCAGCCTTTCCTGATGGTTTTTCCTTTTCATGTTGAGAAAAATTCGGGATCATTCATGATCTCGTCGAAGAAAGAGTTATTTGACTCATTTTCATTCACTGCAGCAGGATACTCAGCAGCATCAGCAGCAGCAAATTGTTCCATCGGATATTCTCCAGGAAGAGGAGGAAGAGGTCCAGATCTAATAATCGGTGCATTGGGTTCAAGAGCACCATCCATTTCAGCAGACTCCTTGGAGCCTACAATAGTAGATGCAGCCTCTCCAGTGCCGGTGAGAAACTCCTTCTCCAGAGCATTAGCTGTGTCACTGAGGAGAAGCTCCATCGACTCAAAGCTTTGTGGATCATTTTGTTCTCTGTTTCCTTGTTTATCAATCTGAGCCGAGACCTCGTCAACAGCTGCTCTAACTCCGTCAACTACCTGCTGACTGAAGTTCGAGGTGTCTAGAGGTGCATAAGGATCGAACTCATCGAGATTAAAATTATCGGGATTAAATTCATCTTGCAGGAAACTGGGAGCGGCTCCCTCAAGGTGAACACGTTTTGGTGATGGTTGGTGAACGTCATCTCCAGCACCATTTCGAGATCTCTTTTGCTTCTTCAAACCTTGCCGTGCCACCGATCGTGGGCCCCGTCGACTAGTGGGCGGAGACTTAGTGGAATTCGTCCGAATTGCATCTGGCCCCGGTATATTTGGACCCGCACGCGTCTGAGCGGAGACACTCAGTTGAGGGTCGATGAAAGGTTCAAAGGGTTCCAGTTTCACCTGGTGATTCGTTGGAGTGGCGATCTTGTATTGGGGCTCATTCGAGTAATATTGATAGTCGGGAAATTGATTCTCGACGGAATATGCATCAAATAAGCTTGCGGACGTCTGATCCGGCTTAATGGAATGTTGCGACTGTTGGCTGAATTGTTGTTTAGTGGCAGTATTCGAAACCAAATTATGTGGCATAGCGGGCATCTGCGATGGCTGAAAGATGTCATAATCAGTCATATGTTGTTGATTAGAGGAATATTGTGGTTGTGGGAATCCTGATTGATCCCCAAAAGCCCGAGTTGGTTCCGGGTACGTAGCTGGCATCAGCGACGACTGAGATTGCCGGTTCGGAACGAACATGCCTCGATTGTCCGCTCGCTGAATGGCTGGTTGCATCTGTGCGTCCCACGGCATGCGCAAACTCGTTGAGGGTTGATTTCTCATACTTCCCCAACCTGCATCCATCGGATGAACTTGAGACTGTGCAACAGGAAGCCTAAAGTTCTGTGAAGTTGGATTCAACACTGATGGCGAAGGAGCAGTCATCGCTGCACGTCGAGGCTGAGGCGCCGGCAGTCCGAAATTCGACCCCCCTTGATTAATCATATTCGGTGCTACCCCCTGGGTTGAATTCACCAGGGATACCATGTAGGCTGCCTGCATCCGCGGAATCTCAAGCTGCAACTGCGCGATACGACTCTCAGGTCGAATTGCAAATTGCAACCCGTTCATAAGGCGTTTTGGGAGAGGAACCGGACCGCCTTGGCGTTGGTTGGTTTGAACCCAGGCAATACCGGGGAATCGAGGATGAGGAGTTGTTGGGTTCCCAGTCCCCCAATCAATCAAGCCATTCACCAGACCGTCGACATAACTACGGTTGTTCTGATGATATTTTGCCCACATATCCTTTCGAGGGTTGCATTTTTGTCGGTCTCCCACTATAACCTCATTACCCAGGGACTTCGCGCGTTTGTTTTTATGCTCGATGTGGTCTTTCAGCTTCTTTTCACTCCAGTCGTTGACGAAAGCGATGATGATTCTGGCGCCAATCGATGCATATCGCTCGTGGCCCATAAAGAAGTCGACCACCTCATTTAGGTCCTGCGATGGCTTGTCCAAAACGCTGAGACCTTGTGCTCTACGAGCCCAACGACCGAAACATCTATATGATCGTTAGCCCATGTCTAGAATTAGAACCCCAGAACAATTCAGTACTTACCTGCCTACTGCAGCAGCTGGGTATGGCTCTGGGCCTAGGGGAGGATTCATTTCGTTCAAGGCCTTTGCCACGACCTTTCCAATTGGATTCAGACCAAGCGCTGTAATTCGGTTGTATTCGGCTTCAACGTAGGCCTGCTGTAGCGATGATGGTACGAACGAAGGCATCTTCACTAGCAGTCTATATGGAGTCAGTCAATATCCATGGATGGAAGACCAAGATTCTTCAGAATGGCACCTACTTTCTGTGTGATGATCCCAAGTTGGGTAGTGAAAAGGAAGTTAATTCCCTTCGCGATGCTTGTTGCACTAGGGGAGGCTTGATCTTTGTTTTCGGGGTTGTGGATGAAGGAACGTCGATGGACCTATCGATGTTCGTAAGGTAGTATGGTATTTATCTTGAATTATGGTTGAGACTAGATGCGGAAGTATTGCATAAAGTGTTTTGTTGTATCAAGATGCTGATGAGGTAGAGGAAGGTTGTAACTTTGTGAGCTTTTATCTTGATGAAGTTTATGGCAGATTAGCCGAATTCTCTACCGCAAATTAAAAGAAAAAACCATAATAAAGTTTGTTACCGCGAATATAACATCGCGAGTTTATTATTATGAGATTTATTTATCAGACGATAAGGGGTTTACGGCGGTACCGCGGGTTTGATTGGGCGGCTAACCGTACCCCATATGGTTACCCGAGTTCAACCTTTAACTTCCATGACGCAACATCTAATCAACGATAGAATTTGCGTGAGAACTTGCGATGAGGCTTAAAATGGAGAGTTATGTGCGATAGAGATGTGTCATAGGTTGTAGGTTGAATCTAGGATGGCGAAGCCGATATAAGATCGAGGAAGATTAAAAAGTAGCGCTCTCCCATACAGATATATAATATACATATCGGTTGAATCTAAACCACTACAACCCCTGCTTTATCTTACAAAACGTAAATTCATGTCATCTCCTCACAGCTTCATGGTATCAAAAACCGCAGTAAATTTCATTATCACAAATATAGCATTGTAAGGTCATAAATAGATTTACAACTAAAATCTCCCAGTGTGTGCCCAAGTTCCCCATCCCGTTGCCACAATACTCACTTTCCCTTCCCCTCTTCTGCCTAGATGTTTTAATATGCTATCTATAGTCTATCTGAAAGCTGGCTTCATGACGTTGTGAGAAAGTGCCGTTACATCCCCTAAAATCCGTTCCCGACTAGTGATAGTTAATCTTTTGAATACGCGAAAGTGGACGATTTGAGGATCTAAGAACAATACTATCACCTCATGGTTGGCAAGTTCAGGTGAGATGTGACGAACCTCTGGAGGCGTCTTACAAATTTTGTCGCGATGCTACTTAAGAGAGCCGAAAGATCTCTGGCATTCCTAACTCAATTCTGTCTTGACGTTGCCGAGAGTCTCAAATCATTTTCTCCCGAACAGCTTCCCGATTCATCAATATCTTCTCACCATCTTCGCGTGCACTAAACCGTCGCGGCACATCGTTATGGTGATTATTATGTACAACACAGCTTATCTTCGCTTATCTGACTCCTGTATCTTTCGCTTAAGAAATAAGCGATTGTATAACGCCGACCCGGCCGACTAGCCGTACCCCACAGAAACCCCCGCATCTGAAAAGTCTGAAAAGTCATGGTGGCAGGACAGTTCTGAATCCTCCAGATAACTAGGGAAAAAACGTTAAGTAAACACGCTACATGAATAGTTATTTAGGTAGATAGCATAGCTTGAAATGAATTTATGAATATCAATTTTTGATATGTGCAAAAACCCACTTTGACGGCGTGAAACGACAAGTGATATAATTTAGATAGGCTCAGTTCAAAATTCGAATGTAACCTATTTATTCTTTCAATGAAAGCCTTGTGATCATCTGGAGACTCCAGCAATTCAGCATACTGTTGACTTTCGTACCAACAAGCATTTGGACTTTGAGCATTTGAGTGTACAATTGATGTGTGCACCACCCATCCGCGACCCCCCACGATGACCCTTCGAGTGTAGTGCAGCAATAAAATCGAAATTGATTACATAATATCGAAATATAGCGTGAACTGTTGTTTCAGACTGCTTCGTGATTTTGAGTCCAATATACGTTGCTGTTGTTGGGAACATTCATAGTTCTAGAACCGCCTTTAATGTTTATCATTTGACTGCAGTAATTTCGGAAATCGATAAAGACAATAAATAATTGTAGATGCACCTCTCCGGATGAATGTGATTGGTATGCCAATGCTAATATATGCCATGTTCCATTTGTTGACTTGGGAAAAAGTCCCTCTCTCATTAGCCGGATCATATGCCGTGTGAGATCCTATGATGCTTGTGCGTACGAAGCGATATGACCCCAAATTCGAATAAAAAGAGCGAAAACAGCGAATTCGAATTACATAAGACACGATATCCATACGACCCCAAATTGCACAGCGAAATCCCAACCTACTGAAGTCCAGATACTCTTTTTCAAGATCCGCGAAAGATCGTCCACAAGAAGGGAATATTGGTGATAGGCGCCAACTTGGGAATACATGCAAATTGAAACTACACAACTCCCAATGTTCGAGGACGAAGTTTATATCTGTAAATCAATTTCAGTCTGCGGTGTAAAGGGTTGAATCTTTTGGATAACCGTGGCATGTATAAGCATTAAGCTCCATGTATGCACAAGGTTTTGCTTGGGTCAGAAGGACGAGAAGGTAGATCACGAATGGATCTTCATATCGTCGTGCTTGGGCTACGAATCACGCATTCTAGCTGAGTAGAAAAAGGCTAGAGAATAATGAAATAATTACTATTTTGGGCAGATTTTACATGATAGTGGACCGTAGGATAGTAATCATAATCGCCATGACCGCAGTGTGAGCTAATACTATCATCATGACCACGAGAGATAGATAATTCAGCATTTTGGACGCCGCGGGTCCAAACTTCACCATGCCTATTTTCATCGTCTTATTGCCGGAATTGAATGATTTCCCGCAGTATTTCCAATTCCAACGATGCCAACCTCTAATATATCTATCGTCGCCAAGAAGATCCTCCTCAGAGCACTCAACACGGAAACTTTGCTGCACATGCTGATATCTATATGCATAGTCACGGCCCGCATATTCTTATAATAGACAACACGATTGTTTCTGCCCGCTCCTCGTTCCATATTATTTATAGGTGTTGCGTAAGTTCCATTGCATGTCAACAAGGTATCGAGGGTGGGTCTTGGGCGTGCCCACGTTGATAAGTAAGACCATAGGTTCGTTTCCCAGGAATGTTTGCTTTGTACATACGGTTTCTATTGGATTTGCGCAATTCCACGACGCGTCACTTGAGCAGATCGTTCGTGCCACGGAGATAGCTTGGTTACCAGATATAATAGGCTTGGTGGTTGGTCTGTAACAAGGCCTTGACCCTGTTAGATGCAAGGGATATCTCTCCGTTCTCGAGGTTCAGAGAATAAGCTTGTGAACCAACCTGATACCATTTCTACGGCGATTCCGATACAAGTGTGTTATTTCCGCACATATCTCATCGTGGCTCCCGCCCTCTTGCGCTTGTAGCGTGACCATAAATACACATGCATGTAAAGTGGCACTGGATTCACTGAGCTATTCACATAGCTCGCCGACATTTATTTCAAGCTTTTCCATATGAGCCCGCAATAATAGCAGGGGTCACCGACTCATTTCTGCGCCTTTCTCAGGGCCGTTGCCTTGCTTAGCGGATTGTTTCCGATCGATGACTGTGAGAATCTCCGTCAGATTAACGCCCGGGTATGCCTTGTACCTTTGTACGTCGCAACCTTGTGCCCCAGTCAACCTTTGTGCCTATTAAATCCCATTTGATTCTGCAAACACCACAAGTTAGTAGTTGGTAGCGAGTTTTGTTATGCACCAAAGTTAATATCATAGGTTTGGCGTAATTTCATTGAATAAACTGAAAGCTAAAGAGAAAATAAGAAGGAAAAAAGGATCTCTTCCTCTCTTTGCCTCTATAGAGGGGTAACAAGCGCAACATCCGCACTATGTCTTTCCTCTGCATCAAGGCTCCTGCATGCATTCGCCGACTAGCTCCGACCCGCTAGAACCCGCACTAACCGCGTAATTAATAGCTCATCGCATCACAATTGTGCATTGATGGTACTCCCCATGGGCGATGTAAACTTTTGAAGTTGCTATTCCTACCAAAATAGTTGCACTTGTACTTGTATTTAGTGAAGGAAACATATCTTAACACGCTTTTTAGAATCCAACCACAAGTACAAGATGAAGCGCATATCTTAGGGTTGTGGAAGCTTCTCACTGCTTCTATTCCAGTTTTGAGTGATTAATTCGCATGTAAAACATGGAGCAATACTGGTATCTTCCGGTGAAGGCACCGATAAAACTGGGCAGATCATTGTTTCACTCAATTTTGATGCTGATTGCTTTCTTGGACGTGTGGCACCTGCACCTAGAATTCCTATAGATTGAGGTATCAAAAGATAATATCCTGGTTTAATCTTCATTATGATACCGTGAGCACTAAAAAACTTCCATTCTATCCTATCCTATTTGAAATCTTAGAATAGGCCAGTCCGAAAGCCTAACTTAGCCATTCAGGCCGAGAGAATCACGTCACTTAGAGAATATCGTGGGGAAAAAGATATGAAGAATC
>JWJA01004652.1:0-17335 GCA_000812885.1 Lanzia echinophila
GGGGGGGGGGGGGGGGGGAAATGGATAAATAAAAGGGTGAGGCGTTGGCCTTTTTACCTAATATGTTTCATTTTTTGTTAGCTATGTATTTGAAATTGTATTAGAAATAATAAAAATGGAAGAAAGCTAGATACAAATTACATCCCGTACTCCTAATGAAAGATAGTGTATTTATCTGTTCAATTATTAGCTATGTGATTGATACGGTTCTTATGTTTAATTTACTAGTTGTGGCCTAAAAATAGAGGAATGTAAGTTTTACACGTATTTACATTAGATGTGTGTTACATAAGTTATGCGAGGGAGTGCCTTTAACGATTAAGTATGGTAATATATTACTAAAATAAATAAAAATATGCTAAATAATACAAAAACAAGAATAATGCTAGCAGCGTGTATAAAAGCTGTATTTGCTTTTAAAAATAATTTTTTACTTGGCTACGCAAACAAGAGAGCTTTTTTCCTCTTATTCTTCAAGTGAAGATAGATAAGGCAAGACAGAAGTGCTATTACTAGGCAAAGAAAAACTATTAACAGTTGATTTGAATAAGGAGCTTAAACCTACATTAGTAGCTAAAAATTACTTATTGAGTGGTAAGTTAATTAATAGCGATATGTTAAATCAAGTAGTTAAACCTCAAAAAGTTAGTGTATCACAGGCTGAATTAAATACATTGACTAGTTTACCTAAAACAAATTTTAATTTCCCCTTAAGCAAAGAAGCAAGAAGTGCTTTTGAGACTTTAATAAAGACTAATAACAAAAGAGGATTGCCTCCCCTGCGAAGCTGGGTGGAGTGTATTCTTGAATACATATACCTACAGGGGCCAAATATATAGGTTCAAGTAATAATTTATCATATAGATTTAACCAATACTGATCTATACTTCAAAACCCTAAATTTCAAGGTGGAAAGTTAGCATCATTGATACTAAAGGATGGTGGATTCCATAATTTTAAGCTAGAAGTTACGATTATCTCCTCCGTAACCAAGACAAGTGCTTCTAAGTTGTCTCATTGTTTCACCCAGCTTCGCAGGGGGGAACAGTACTATTTGTTGTCTGATAAAGGATTTAATTTAAATACTCAGCTTATTGTGAATTTCAGAGCTAATCAAGGTAAAGTGTTGTATATTTATAACAAAGATAAGAGTGTTTTATTATATCAAAGTTCTAGTAAGATAGTGTTTAAAACAGACACAGGTATTAGCCACGAGGTTATAAATAATTATTTAAATAAAAAACTTTATCTAGATAGTTTTTATATCTCTGATGAACTATTATTAGACGCAATCGATTCAGGACTTAATCCTACGTCCATTAGAGAATTAATTGATTTAAAAAGAGGACATTTGACTTGTTATTTATATAATGAGAATTATACTATCTTATATTACAAAGGAGATACACTAGGATCTCTACGTAAAAATCTTGGTATAGATCCCTCTAGTATTACTAGAAATATGGATAAAGACAGCTTATATTTAGGTTATTTTCGCTTTTCAACAGTAGAACGTAAAGATGTAAATATATCCAATATAGATTTAAAAGAATTAAAAGTCTTAATTAATTCCAAGAGAGAAAACAAGGTTACTTCTAATATTTCCGTGTATATTTATGACAAACATTTAACTTGTTTATATTTCAAAACTAATTCTACTAGTGAACTAAGTAAAAACCTAGGTATAAATGTTAATAAAGGAGATAGTATTAAAAATTATATAGATACTAATAGTACTATTCTTGGTCTCAAGCTAAGTTATCACTTATTACCTAAAGTAGTGAACAAAGGTTTGTCTATGGATGAAATGAAAGAATTAGTTTCATCTAGTAAAGACAAATCATTTGGAGGTAGTCAAGCTATAAGTATTGAATATTTGTCTGGTTTTGACTGCCTTGCAGCTAAGAGTGATTTGGTGACTAGACGTAGTTTGCGCCGTGTTGTAGAGTATTTAAGAGAAAGAGGGGTTAATACGACCCTGATAACTGTTAAATCACATATTGAAAAAGGTGAGCCATTAAAAGGTTACTTAATTAAACGACTATATATGTAATATTAAATTTTTTAAGACTAGCCAGCTACGAACGAGGGAAACCGGTAGTCACTTTGTGTGCTAGCCAGCTTTGCAGGCAGGGATGCTTTGCAGGGAAAATTATAAATTTTGCAGTATATAATTATAAACGTGTTATAATAGTGTTTACTATTGTAACCAGAAGCTATAAATTTAAGGTAGATAGCTATGTTAGGAGGCGGAGTGTGATAGGGGCCCCTTAAATGTTTAAATTAAAATACTTCTTACATAAATAGATTAACCCAAATTATATTTTATATATACAAAATTAATATATAAAATTCAGGGTAGACGAAGTGGTAAAGTCAAGAATTTTTGGTATTCTTATTTGGGTGTTCGAGTCACCCTCCTGAAAAGGACTAATCGGTAAGTCATAAATTTTTGGTATTTATTATTGAGTGTTCGAATCACTCCAACATAATTACATCTAGGTATATTTACTTTTCCCCCCCTTACTTCGTAGTAAACAAGCTCGACATTAGACATAGATGTAAAAATGGCTATAAACTTATCTTAGGTAATAAATAAATCTTATTGCTTTACCTTTTTTTCTTTTTTCATTTAAATAAGATATATTTATATAAACAAGGTTAGTTGGTCTCCGCCTTTCCCTTTAGCTTCTTGTTTCTTAACTTCGTTTAACCAGGAAATGAGGGGCCCAAAGCTCCACATTAAAAAAAACGAAAAAGGAAAAAAGGTATGCATAGAAGAGGGCTCCTATGTTCTTATTTCATACAAGTAAAACAAGTATAAGGAAAAGTAAAACTAGTCACTTAGTGGATATAACTCAATGGTAGAGTGATTGTATGTGGCACAATTTGTTCCCTGTTCAAATCAGGGTATTCACCTGTATTATTTTTTAAATATATAAACAAGTTTTTTTTTATCTTTTTGCCCTTTTTTTCTTGCCTTACTTATAGGACGGAGCCCAACAAAGTAAGGAACATGCAGACTTTTTTCTGGTTTGCTAGCGGTTGGAGCCAGCTTCGCTTGGCAACGCCTTAGCGAAGCTGCCCTACACGCTTCACCAATTAGAGCCTATAAGGTACTATACTGTGGCTTCTGTTTCTTTACTTTACAGCAGGGTAAAAAGTAAAAGTAGGCTTGTCTGGGCTTTGCTTTTACAACAAAAGTAAACGTGCAGGGCTTTTTATCCTGCTATGCTGTTTCTTCCTGCTTTTATTAAATAATAATCTGGGCCCTGCATGTATGACCCTTTAACCCTTCGGATAAGGATCAGCCTTTTCTTGGCATATATTAAAAAGAGAAAGCCAGACCTTACTTCGTTAGAAGCCGTGGTTTTACCCCGTAAACAGACATACAAGGATTAGATAACAAAAAAATATATATATATTTTATTGTTTTTTATAACATACCTTTATGCCTGATTCTAGCGAAATAAAGGCAGAAAAGGCAAATATTAAAATAAGTTTAAATTGTGCTTGTGCTTGTTTACTTTTGCTCCCTTACTTTGTAGTAAACAAGCTCCGCATTAGGCCTAGAAATAAAGCGTCCCTTTATTTTTATAATTTAAATGTTAAAGTAAGTCCTGTTTATACTAGTTTGTGCATGTTTTACTTTTATTTCTCCCCTACTTCCTGCGAAATAGCCCTACTTTTTATTCGAAAAATTAGGCTACACCGTGTGTAGGAGGGGGGGGGCTGTTTCCTAATCCTTTGGATAAGGAGCAGCCCCCTCCATGTATGTTTCATATAACCATAGTTTCGCGGGGGGGGAATAAGGAAGACACAGGAAAAAGTGTGCGTAGTAAAAAAAGGTGAAATAGTAATGCCAGGATAGTTTAATTGGTTAAAACATTAATTTCATGCATTAATAATGAGAATTCAAATTTCTCTCCCGGCTTTTTTATTAATAAACATTAATTACTAGTCCCTTCCATGCACGCACGCCTATTTTACAACGGAGTAAGACCATGGCTTTTTTGCAGCTTCTATGAAATACTGCGAGCACAAAAAGAAGAAATTGTGTGAAACATGCCCTTTATGTAGAGTGTGGTAGGGTACCTTCTTTCCAAGTTTTTCCTGTTTATTATTCTAAATAAACAGGAAGAAGAAAAGCAAGCTCTTTATTAATAAAACTCTTATTAGCTTAATGGTAGAGCAGGATACTTCTAATATCTGGATCCAAGTTCGAATCTTGGATAAGAATAAAATATAACTATATTTATTTTAATAAATATTATTTTTCACAAAAAATTATCTAAAATAAGAGGTAACTTTTAGATAGTGTAATATCATAAAAGATATTTTCTTCCATGCATGTATGTTTTACTACGAAGTAAGACCACGGCTTCTTTGCAGTTTCTATTAAATACTGCGTGTACAAAAAGAATAAATATTTTTTCTTCATATTTTCTTTGGATTAGTTAAGCAAACAAAGTATGAGCAAAAGGGCCAGCCCTCATTTTTCCTTTTTCGTTTTTTTTAATGTGGAGCTTTGGGCTCCTCATTTCCTGGTTAAACGAAGTTAAGAAACAAGAAGCTAAAGGGAAAGGCGGAGACCAACTAACCTTGTTTATATAAATATATCTTATTTTAATAAAAAAAAGAATAAAAAAATTTAAGTAAGGCAAAACTTGCTACTCAGTTTGAGAAAGAGGTGGGCATATCTTTTTTTTTAAGCCATACCCTTTGCTTTGTTAGAAGCCACGGGCTTACTTCGTAGTGAAACAGATATGCTGTAACTAGAACACAAAAGAAAAATATTATTAGTTAAATACTTAGATAAATATATTATATAAGTATATATTACCATATTTTTTCATAATAAGCGGATATTGATTAGTAATACTAATACTAATTAGTATTGAAATTCTATTTGGTTCCTGTGTTCTATAGCTTGTTTTTCTTTTATGCCTTATACGCATGTCTGGCCTTTGCCCCAACAGCTAATAAAGGCTTACTTTTTACTCTACTAATTAGTGCAAGTAGCAAGAATGATACAATATAATATTATGGCTAAATTTTTTCCTTTTTTATATAATTATTTGTTAAAAAGGAAAAAAAAGCGAAGCATATAAAGCTTATCTTTTTTCTTATTACTTAAAGACAAGTAGATTAAATATTTTTATAATTACTGTTAATAAAATTTTTTTTATTTTATTTACTTTAAATTATTTGTACTCTAAAACATTATATTTTAATGTCTTTAGTAAAAACTACTTTTTAATATTGGCTAACCTATAGTTAGTATAATTTATACTAAGTATGAATTAAACATGTTTATAGTGAATCTGAGCTTAGTTTGCAAGTTTGCCAGCCCTATTCTAGTGAAAATAAAGAGGTCTCGAGTAATAGGTTTGTTAGTCTTAGGGATAGAAATTCAGATCTACCTGTTTTAAAAGCTAATACTTTACTTTGAACAGAAAGATGATGATGTGTGGAAAATTTTCTAATTTTATATCTGTTAATAATTGATGTACTGAGAAAAATACCTAAGACTGATCATTATTAGCAATAAGATACTTTTATTATTATTCTTATTATTTTTTCACTATGCCTTTTGGTTGGATTCCTATGCCTATTAATTAATGCTAAATACGTTTGGAAATATAGCTAAATTAAACTACTAGTAAGCCTTTATCCCTGTGCAAGCGTAAACCTTATACTTATAGGAACGCTTGCTTGCACATAAAAATAAGACTTTATTGAAAAAATAAATTTTACCTTTAACTGCTAGAAAAAAAAATACACAAATTTAAATTATAAAATGAGAATTTTTAAAAGTCATCCCTTATTAAAATTGGTTAATTCATATATGATCGATTCACCACAACCATCTAACCTAAGTTATTTATGGAATTTTGGTTCTTTATTAGGTGCTTGTTTAGTTATACAGATAATTACTGGTGTAACTTTGGCAATGCATTACAACCCTAGCGTATCAGAAGCCTTTAATTCGATAGAGCATATTTAAAATCCGCACGATGTGCTCTTTAAACTGAGCTATATGCTGGAAACCCCTCTAAATACAAATATATAATATAGAGGGCAATCAGCAGGAAACCTATAAGCAGAGACGGCTTTAGCTCGTAAACATTGTATTAGGCAATTGTAGTTTGAAGCCTATGTCTTAGAAGGATCCTCAGAGACTATACGCTCGGCTTTCTAGGTTTATAACTAGGTAAGATGATATAGTCCGACTGTGATTGAAAAATCATAGATTAGTTGATCAATTATCTATACCTGTCAACAGGTATAATTTTATTATTATCTATTGGTGTATCAGGTTATAAAAATAAAATGGGATTTTTAAATTTTTCGGCTAGCTACAATAAAAACTCTGATAGTTATATTGTAAATAATTTAGCGTTATCAGATGTCTCGCAGAACTTTAATGGTAAACACCTTGTACCCTCTTCTCATTTCCCATGCTACGCAAGGAAAAATAAGAAGGAAGGAGGGACGGAACCAAAAAAATACGATTTCTTATTCTGGTTTTCAGGGTTTACTGATGGAGAAGGTAATTTTCTTATTACGTTGGATCGTGGCTTTGTAAAATTTAGGTTTAAAATATCATTACATGTGGATGATATTGAGGCTCTTAATACCATAAAATCCAAGTTAAATGTAGGAAGAGTTACTGTAGAAGTGAGTCGAGACCGTTGTTCTTTTATTGTAGAAAAGTATGCGGATATAAGAAATGTAATATGCCCTATTTTCAATAGTTATCCTTTACATACTAGTAAAAGGTTAGATTTTGAAGACTTTAATAAGGCTGTTCTTATTAAAGACTCCATAAATAAAAAATTATCTGAGACTGATACGGAAAGAATCATATCTCTTAAAAACGGTATGAATTCTAAAAGAGAAATATTTACATTTCAAACAAACAAATCTCAAATTATAATAAACCCCAACTGATTCATAGGATTTATAGAGGGTGAAGGTACTTTTGCGCTTAAAACTGGATCTGCATTGTATTTTCAAGTAGCCCAAAAAAATACTAGTCAAGAAAGTTTAAATGCTATAACAACCTTTTTAATAGGATTACCCTCTAGTGTTTTACTAACTAGTAAAATATTACCTTTGAATGTAGTGAGTACCACTAATATAAAAACAGGTGTAGTATCTTTAGTAGTTAATAGTGTAGATAGTCTATTTTATTATGTTTTACCTTATTTAGAGTCACATAAAATGTATACCCGTAAAGCTGTAGACTTTAAATTATGGAAAATAGCCCTGCTACTGAGAATACATGGTTATTACTTTTTACCAGAAGGTAAAAAATTATTTCTTAATATTTCAGACATTATTAACAAAAGATACAGCACATTTACTAGTAATGCAGACGATATTATTAGAGATATATTTGAAAGATCTCAAGTTATATTAGCCAAAGATTCTCCATTTGATGTTAAAGCTAATATACCCCATACTGATAATGTACGTAAATTAAGCATAGCTAATAGGTCTGTAAACCCTATTATTGTTTATATATATGAAAACAATAATATGATTAAAGGTTCTCCTTTTGCTTCTTATAGTGCGGCGCATAAATCTTTGGGGTTAAAGTCTAGCAGTAACACATGCAATCGGTACATAGATACAGATAGATTATATAAAAATAAATATATTTTTACATCTAAACCTATAGATAGTACGTCTAAGGTTTAGATTATAGTAGATAATAGGTATTATTCGATTATGCGGGATGTTAACAATGGATGATTAATACGTTACTTACACGCTAACACAGCTTCAGCCTTTTTTTTCTTAGTATACCTACATATGGGTAGAGGTTTATACTACGGATCATATAGAGCTCCAAGAACATTAGTTTGAACTCTTGGTGTTGTTATATTTCTATTAATGATCGTTACAGCTTTCCTGGGTTTGTCAAATAGCCCAAAATGATTTAAATTCAACCATAACAACAACAGTAATGTAAACAAATTCAACTCTTATTATGCTAGACCTGGTATTTTTACAAGTGTAAATAAATCAAATATAATAGGTAGAAGACATTTTTCTGTAACATCTCCGTATAGGTTAATTAGTGAAGAGTTAACGAAATTCATATCTGAAAAAAACCTTAATCCCGTTTTTATATATGAAGATTTATCAGGTAAAGCTGTTAAAGCTAGAATTTTGAACGATACTCGGGGTCTTAGTGGTATTTATTTAATTTTAAACAAAGTGACTCTTGATTATTATATAGGATCAGCTTCAACAGGTAGATTCCATGCTAGATTTTCTAATCATTTATTCAATTTTCATGGTAGTAAAGTAGTTAAAAATGCAGTAAAGAAACATGGTATATCTTGTTTTGCATTTATAATTTTAGAGTTGTTTCCTGAGATAGTAAACAAAGAAAATAATAAAAAATTATTAGATTTGGAAGACTTTTACTTAAAATCTTTATTACCAAACTATAACATATTAACTGAAGCGGGTTCAAGCTTTGGCTATAAACATAACGAAACTACTAGATTAAATATGAAAACAAATTATAGTGAAGAGCGTAGACTAACTATTGGTAGTTTAAATAAAGGTAAAAGCTTATCTCCAAGTACTATTGAAGCAATGAAACAATCTGCTTTAAACAGAATAAAACCTCTTTATTCAGAAGAGGGTATTCAAAACATGAAAAAGAATTCTAAAGCTATATTGGTTTATAATATGGACTATACAGTATATGGTGAATTTCCTAGTATAACAGAGGCATCTAAATCTTTAGGTTGTTCTCAAAAAACAATTTATAGGGCTTTACAAACACCAAAAAAGATATTAAGAAGACGTTGAATTGTTAAATATGTTTAAATATTGTTGTAGTCGCTCCGCGCTTGAATTTAAATTATAGTCCTACGAGTAAAATTTTTTATGCAATTTGTAAAAAAAAATAAAAAGTAAAGTAGAATAGCCCGACAGGGATATTGAAGAAATGTTTAAATTTCTTTGGCAATGTTGGTGAATACGATCAAAGAATTTGTAGTTTTGTTTTATTTAGATAAAGGCTAACCTTAATAAAATATAAAACTAAAAGTTAGAGATCGTCGGTTATTTATATGATCGCGACAGGCTGGGTCACTGATGGGTGTCTGAAATGATGCTTAATGCACAGTCGAAATATTTAGTTATAGAATATGACTAATAGAATATATGAATTCAAAGTTATTCTAGCTTTTTATAAATGTCTTTTAATTTATATTAAGTATATTTGTATGTTTTACCATACGGTCAAATGAGCCTATGAGGTATATTGTTTGCCTCAAATGTATAACTATAAAATAAAATTATTTACAAGGATATGAATATGGCTTGCTGGCCATGCTTCTAGCGAAGCATGGAGCAGAATATGGATAAAAAAAATTTTGGTTCTTCTTTATGTTAATATTGTAGCATGATTGTTAACAAGTAGTATATTTGTTGAAAATAACTACTTAACGTTTTAAGAAAACAATGTAATGACAGTAGACGGCTGGCTAGCCAAAGCTCATAATAAGCAAAAATTAACAAGACCCATCCAATAAAATCCACAGCCAACCCTGGATTCGCACAAGTCAAATTCTCACTTTATTAACCATCCTAATCCTTATGCCAACCAATGAAAAAAATAAATGTGTACCCTCGTCTTCCTATGCCTCCACCGAAGTTCTAGCAACATTAACCTCGATGTGATTGAAAAAATATTCAATCTCTTTCGCATGCTTTCCTATGTTGAAGATGCAAGGTGTTAAGTATTCTCTTGCATTATTCCGTATTTCTTGTTCGTCATCTTTAACAGTTCTCAACCTATCGAAATCATGGTAGAGATTTTCGAGGTCCAAAGGTATGTCTTCGTTATCCAAAATAGAACTCAGGGTATTATCTATCCGATAACTTTGTGTAAGGGAAATAAAACCCTCAAAGTTAGGGATGTTCTCTTCATACAAGTTTCCTTCATCGTGGTGGTATTCGAAAAACCCAATTCTCTCGCCGACCATAACAACAGCAAAAACTTCAAAGCGGTCGGCGTTCGTGCCATAACCCAACTCAGATACGGTTTGTTGAATGGAAAGTTTAAGTTGATGCAATGCCTTTTCAAAGCGATCTCCTTTCACTTTCTTGAACTCAAACGCCGCATGAAGGCGCAGTTTGGGTGTGAGGTCGTTATTGTTCAGGTATGCTTCTTCTATAACGATATCTGGTTTTTTAACCCGATCGGATCCTTGGGTATTGGTGACAGGGAGGGCTTGTTCTGGGGTTATTAACCATTTACCATGGTTAAAATGCTGAGCAATCTTTGTCGTCGCCCAGCTACCAACATGGTGCTCGTATGCAACTCTGGATTGTCCTGGCAAAGATGGAGGGTTCAAAATTCGACCATAAGCTGCTTGAAGACCCAGAGGTTCAGTAAAGGTGGGAATAGGCATTATAATTGGTTGGAGCGGGTCTTGATTGAAGTTAAGGAGGAATAGGTGGATTGAGGATGAAGTTGAGATGGCCGAATAATTGATTGACAATGAAGTTGATGTTGGAGATAGAATGGTTTGACTTGATGAAAAAAAAAAATAAGAGGGGAAAACATGCCTTTATTTATATTTTCAGTTTCACATGCTGATTTAAAAATATCCAGGGTTAGGTGGATGACTAATAAGTGTTTAGGAGTAGGAGGGGATTATTTTACTGCCTGCTGTAGGCATAAGTGAGTTACAGTTCTTGGCAGCTGAAAACTTACTGGTCACAATTCTTGGCAGCTGATCGTTTACAAGGTAAGTGAGTCATAATTCTAGAAAGCTAATCATTTACAAGGTAAGTGAGTCATAATTCTTGGCAGCTGAAAACTATACTGGATAAATGACACAGAATTCTTGGCAGCTGAATACTTTATTGGTCACAATTCTTGGCAGCTGAAAACTTTAGCGGGTAAATTGCTCATGATTCTTGGCATAGTAAACAGTTTACTATCTTTCAGGAATAAATGACGCATAAAACTCTCAGTATACTTCCTACAGCAGCAGAATAAAACTTTACAGGGATAAATGACTCAGATGATGACGTGTCTTTATATGAGTTATAAGCTGAGGTGTCTTGCATAGATAAGTTACAAGCTGACGTGTACTTTTGCTTCGCACAACAAGCTGACGTGTTCTGCAACAGTGGGTCAGTATACCCTTGCATAGGATAAGCATAGTGTTTTGCAGGGTTGTTTGATTAGCAATTCCACAAAGAGTGATAATATGCCGTGGCTTGCTGCATAGTCGAGTCATAAATTTTGGCGCTCTAGGCAGCAATCTACTTTATCAAGATTGTATCTTTCATATGTCTTGGCGTTTCAGGTTGCTAACCTGGAAAGAGTCCTAAGCATAGCGTCCTGCAGGGATCATGAGCTACCTGTAAAGCAGTGGCTTATTTTATGACATGTGCCCAAATTCTTGTGCGTAGCAAAGGAGGGGCTAATGTACGGCAGATCTGCCCAGTGCGGTTAAATAACATGTCGTAAGCTTATGGTGACGTGTCTTACATGGATCATTAGGCAACAATCATGATATGACACATATCCTGATTTATGACGTGTTCTGATAAGAGCTTTATGGATTGATAGGATAAGTTGTGCAAGGTTATTGGTGGCTGTGTGCAAGACTTCTAAAGTACACGTAATAGACATATACGAAAGATAATAGTTCAGCAATTCATTAGTCGATAAGTCTTGGCATTCTTCCCTGCTGACCTTAAGTAAGCTATAAGCTTATCTGCCCTGCATAATTCATGAGTCACATGCTTGCGGGTTTAGCTGCCAAGAAAATATTGAGGTATTTATGCGCTGTTACTATATCGGTCCAATAAACTTTAGAGATTAAGCTGCATATGCTGGACAATTAAACAGTAATATACCCTTGTTACCATGGAATGTGACGTGTCCTGCATGGATTGTTAGGCAACAATTATAACTGGGTTGATATTTCTAATATAAACCTCGGTTTATAATTTATCATGTGAAAGTTTACTAATCCATTCTAAGAATGACGGTATATAAATACAGCTTTACATTGTTCAAACTCTAATTTATTTCTCCAAAGCTAGGTCAATGCACGACGTTACGACTTGATCTACGTTATTCAAACAATATTTTAAGCTAATACTTTTAGTCTTAGTCATCACCTTATACACCATGTCGGCTTCATCTTCATTCACAATGTCTTTATCCCCGGGTTCAAAGAGAATGCCTTCATTGCCTACTAGTCCTTCATCGCCTATTATGCCTTCAAGCCCTATCTGCGAGCCTTCGACTCCAGTATTTACTCATCACGGTTTGCCTGCCGATCATCTTAATCCTTCAAACGAGCAGAATAAAGACGGCTTTCCCGCGAACTTCTCTTTCTTGCCTCCCTCAATCTTAGGGGAATCGATAAGTAAGGATGAGATAAAGTCCTATAAGTCAACTATCACTGAAAATGCTCAGAAAAAAGGTTAGTAAGCTCTGGTCTTGGTTTTGATAGAATTCTTACTTCTTTTCAGATAGTAATCGAGTCAGAGCTGACAGCTCTGCCATATATCGTGGAGATAACCCACTTTCTGACAGGGAAGTAGGCCGGCTAGTCGCAATTGGTCAAAGGGTTGAGCGTGTGAGGGAGGAAAGAAAGAAGAAACGGGCTCAATTCAGGAATCTTTACAATAAGTTTCGTAAAGATGTCGAAGAGTATGTGCAGTATGAAGTAAGCTATTCGGAGGAGGAAAAGGAGATATGTGGGAGATCGTCAACCAACGAAGATCTAATGAGTCTGGGTATGAAAGTTGTACAGTCGGGGCAGGGGCAAATTATTTTCGAAACACATATCGTATTTGATTTGTAATAGGTTTGGTTTTATGATTCTCTACTGGCTTTTTTTTAGAGAAACCAACCATGAGTATATTGCTCGGAAGGATGGATAGCAATATACGTAATTCACTTTTTATTTTTAATTTATTAGTTATACATAGTTGCATAGTTCAGTGAGGTAATATTTACTTAAAACTCTCTTTTCTATATTATGCAGCAATACCTGTGAAAACGGTTAAAGATGTTTGTTTAGCATTAAGACCGTCGGTAGAGTAAACTATCGCTACAGACTGGTTCATAGGTGGGTGGCTGAAATGCTGCTTAATGTTCAGTCGGAATCTTTTATTATTGTATATGAGCTTTGGGCTCCTAGGGCTCCTGTGTCCTCAGGACAAAAACCAGCCATGATGATACACAAGGCTTTATATTGTATTAAATTACTATATCTCGATGTAGATATGTATACTGCACAGGGTTTGCTAGTTTTTAACATTAAAAGCTTATAAAGCTAGAATTAGCAAATTAAAGATTTGGCTACGGTTATTACCAACCTTATGAGTGCTATACCATGAATAGGACAAGATATTGTGGAATTTCTGTGGGGAGGTTTCAGCGTTAACAACGCTACTTTAAACAGATTCTTTGCTTTACACTTTGTTTTACCATTTATCTTGGCTGCATTAGTTTTAATGCATTTAATAGCACTTCACGATAGCGCAGGGTCTGGTAACCCTTTAGGTGTTTCAGGTAATTATGATAGATTACCTTTTGCCCCTTACTTTGTATTTAAAGATTTAATAACTATATTTATATTTATTATAGTATTAAGTATGTTTGTATTCTTTATGCCTAATGCTTTAGGTGATAGCGACAACTATATAATTATGCAAAAAGCTTAGTTATTGTCAGAATGAACTTCTGGCTACAAACCATCAAATTGCGGGGAGTCCCTAAAGCAATCTCAACCAAGCAGACGTGGCAACACAGTTTGTGGCACAGGTAATGACTCGTGGTTATTTTTTTTTGTCCTTTATTAAATAAAAAAAAATTAGGTAAAATCGAGATTGATTATATATATGATTGCTACTTTCCTAATCTCCCTCCCTTATCCCTCCGGGATAAGGGATACGGGATAAAAAAAATTATTTTATCTGGAAGGTGAGTAAGAAATATAGATAAATGGGTAATCCGCAGCCAAGCTCCCATACTAACAAGTACGGGTGTGCAGTTCATCGACTAGATGTTGGTTGGCTTGGGCTGCTTAGCATACCCTAAGCTTAAGATATAGTCAAGCCCCATTCGAGAGAATGCAGGAAGTTCTTTTACAAGAAAGTTCCGCTAAATGGATAGGTTGGCGCAAGCTCCCCTGTTTAGGGAGAAGGCCTTAGTCAGGCACATCTGTTATTTAATTGCTTTCTATACTTATTTAAAGACTGAAAGCTATGTATCCTCTACAGATCAAGATAAATCTCTCCATACTGAACCAGGTAACGAGATTAAACCTCTCGTTCAAGGGAAAGTCGGGGATAGTTTAATGACTCTTCCTGAAGTTAAATGTTTATTTTTGACTCTTAAAAATTCAGGTCCCCGTTACGCGCAAGGTAAAGGCTCAGATAAAGAATTCTGTTTACTTGCCAACGGCTTCTGACAAGCGGAAGGGTATATTGGAGGTATCTTTAGATCTGAGTTGAATTTTTATCCTCTTTGCACGGCTACTCAGTTGTTTTCTGTGGAAAGCGCCAAATTCTTTATTAGACTGGACAAAGCTTTAAGCAATAAGGGTACTTTTAGCATAACTTTAAATAGTTTTGGTAAGTTTGTTATCGCTTACAGATTGTCGGGTTGAGATACTTTCTTTTCTGTGTTTGTTCCTTATTTCCATATGTTATATGGGGATAAATACCAGTCTATTCTTAAATTAAAAGAAATTCATGGATTAAAACCCTTAATTAAAGATAATATGGACAACATGTCTAAAGTTCTCTTAGTAAGTCTTGTTTATTCTTTAACTGCTCATTCTTCTCGTTATAAAGTAAACATGGAGGACAAGTTACTTTCTTTAGGTCTAGATCTGGCTTTATTGAAAGAATTGCCAAAGGTTTCTTATAAAGAAAATGGTATAAAACCTTCTTTCTTATTTATACTGGGGTTCTTTTTAGGTGATGGTACTTTACATTTGAAACTTGAATGAAAAGAGAGAAACAGTACTGTTGTTATTGTTCCTTTATTTAATATAGTACAATCTAACATTGAATCTAATAAATATATAATGGAAACAATGGTTAACGCTTTAAATGCTGTTAATATCAAAACTTCTTTAGAGAAAAGTGTTAATACTTACACTCTAACAGTTAAAGGTATTCACAATGTATTTCATTCTTTATTTCCTTTATTGAAAGATTATTCACACTTCTTATACGGGAAAAGCGAGAGTTTTAATTTATTAGTCTGAGTAGAGCGACTGCTTAGATCAGGTGGTCACCATACTTATTTTGGTTTAAG
The DNA here is from genome assembly GCA_000812885.1 of Lanzia echinophila. Lineage (NCBI taxonomy): Eukaryota > Fungi > Ascomycota > Leotiomycetes > Helotiales > Rutstroemiaceae > Lanzia > Lanzia echinophila. Next base: position 15,335 of record JWJA01004652.1, read on the forward strand.
AGCGCTCATAAATAAAGTGTATGATAGTACTAATGAACGTTACACAGATAAAGAAGTTTGAATGGGCCGTCTCGAGGATTGATTGAAAGCAGTTTCTGCTCGTAGAGAGTGAGGAGAATACTTTATTTCTCCTATATATACTCCTAATCACGAAATTAGAGGTTGACAAGTACGTTTCGCTTCTACTTTTAAATTCGCTAAGTCTAATAAAGCATTTATTTGTTCAACTTGAGGCGGTCAAGCTAAAGCTTTAGCAGCTGCTGTGCAATATAGAGATAAAATTCTTTCAGATTGAATTAACCAAAATTTTTAGGTTAACTTTAAGAATCTGTTTTCACCCTACTTCGTAGTTTTGCTAAGCTAGCGGATTAGGGTGCTAGAGGAAATAACATTGTCAGACTAATTAGATCTGGGCAAATCCAATGCAAACACCACCCGCGATAGGTAAAACACTTTTATGTTTATTACCAATATTTACTAAGTATTCTAAAGCAAATGTATTAGAAAAAAGCAAAACAAAGGATGGCGAAGCGGGGCAAAATAGTGAAGACAATTTAAATCAATATTATCCCAGCAACGCTGGAAGTGATGATAGTATCAAAGGCTTTATTACAATAAATAATAAAAAACAAGAAATTACAAAATTAGAACTTACTAACTTAATTGAATATACTAAGAAATCTATTAATACTAAATCAATAGTGTACGACAATAATTATAAACATAATTTTAGAGAATTAGCCAATGGTGTATTCCAAGCTGAAGGGCACATTGGTGGGTATTTTCCTTCTTCTCATACAGTTACTTTTAGACCTATTGTTTATATTAGTCAAAATGCTAGTGATACAAGTATAGAGTTTTTAGTTCTTTTGTGATTATTTTCAGGTAAAAAGCTTGAATTTATTATATCTCAAAATGAAGGGTCTAAACACTTTCATATAAGACTTTTTAGCCGTAATTGGGAGTTTATAATACACAAAATAATCCCTTACTTCTCTTTAGTATATGGTGACAAATATAAAGGTTTTATTAAGCTTAAGGATATATATAATCTCCATAAAGGATCTAATATTTTATCGGAGACTAAAGTTAAAGTTATAAATTTGGCGTATAGCTTGGTAAATTCTCCTGTAAAAACCCTTTCTAAGAATGAAAAACTATCGGCAGTTTTAGGTGAAACGCTACGCCCCCCGCAAAGCAGTGTATATTCTAGTAATACATATCCTGATAATGATCAGCCCTTGGGTTTATTATTTATATTAGGGTTTTTATTAGGGGATGGGTACTTTGATATAAGAATTAGAGATACCAAAACTGGTGTCTGATTTATACCTAGGATACGTTTAGAACAAAAACAAACTTTAGATAACAGTAATTTATTTAATATTATTATTGAATATTTGAATAAATTAAATATTGAAGGTTCAATAAGTAAATATAAAAAAACCCCTTTATCAAGTCACATTGTTTTTACTATTGAAAATAAGGCATCTATAGGTAATTTGCTTAAATCTATTGAAAAACACAGAGAATTGTTTTTTTGGAAAAACTCACAAATAAATAAAGTAAAAAAATCCTTTATAATTCTCTCTGTAGCTGCTAGACATTGAAAACAAAGTCAAATAGCTTTAGTTAAATTTTTATACAATGATCACGACAATAATCACGAATTCAGTCTTGATCATTGACTTAAAAGATTAGATAGTTTGTATGGTTCAACCTACAAATCAGGTGTTATTTCAAATGAATTCTACATTACCCTTTCTAAAGATAAAGCATGAGCAGTTACTTTACCAGTTGCTTTAAAAATAAAGCCAAAAACTAAATATTTCTTTTTTAAAACGTTTAGTGATTCCAAAGAAGAAGCATTAAATGCAGCTGTAAACTATCGAAATACTCAATTGAATAATTGGTTATTATATAATGGATTTAGAATATAATACATTTTAACTATTTTGCCTTGATTCCCTGTTTCATAGCCTCGGTTTATAATTTATCATG